>JAMPIV010006501.1:0-128414 GCA_024509875.1 Oreohelix idahoensis | reverse complement strand
AGAGCCTCTCTTCGCCCAATCTGAGGTGGCGCCGTAAATAGCATCGCCACTTAGTGCGATCCCAAGCCAGCGAAGTCTGCGTGTCTAAGAAGCGTATACATACTTTGAAGGCCAGCACGTGACAACACCTCGACATTTGTCACTTTATCTTTCCACGAGATGCCGAGGATGCGGCGTAGACACCGCAAATGGAAGGTATTGAGCCTTCTTTCTTGCTTAGCATAGGTCGTCCAGGTCTCGCTGCCATATAGGAGTGTGCTGGTGACGCAGGCATTATATACCGCAGCTTTGGTCTTCATTGTGAGTTTAGAGTTTCCCCAAACACGCGATGTGAGGCGGGCAAAGGTAGCTGCAGCTTTGCCAATGCGGCTGTCGATTTCTGTATCCAGTGAGAGTTTGTCATTGATGGTAGACCCTAGGTATGTGAAGTGGTGCACCACTGCCAATTCATAGTTATCGATAGTGATAACTGGTGCAGCACCCACATCCTGACTCAGCACATTCGTTTTCTTTAGACTTATTGTGAGGCCAAAGTCCTTGCATGCTTTAGTGAAGCGATTCATCAAGCTCTGAAGCTCCTGTTGGCTTTGAGTGACGACTGCAGCATCATCAGCGAAACAACAAGTCTCTTATAGTGACCCTTCTGATTTTTGTTTTTGCCTTCAGCCTTGAAAGATTAAACAGACGGCCATCTGACCTAGTGTGAAGGCATATTCCTTCAGTTGCATCTCTGAATGCATGTTTCAAGAGTAAGGCAAAGAAGATTCCGAAGAGGGTCGGAGCCAGAACACAGCCTTGTTTAACGCCACTTCGTATATCAAAGGGCTGTGACGTGCTTCCAGCATATTGGACTGTTCCCTTCATGCCGTCATGGAATGACTTTATCATTTCCAGCATTTTAGAAGGGCAGCCTATTTTCAGGAGGATTTTAAAGAGTCCATCCCTACTAACCAGGTCGAATGCTTTTGAGAGGTCTATAAAGGCGATATATAATGGTCTTTTCTGCTCTCTTGATTTTTCCTGAAGCTGGCGGAGAGAGAGAAGATCATGTCTGTTGTTGATCTGCCAGCTCGGAATCCACACTGTGACTCTGGATATATGCGCTCAGCTAACTTGTGTAGTCGCATTAAGATGACTTTGGCAAAAAACCTTACCAACAATACTAAGAAGAGAGATGCCTCTGTAGTTATTGCAATCACTTCTGTCTCCTTTATTTTTATACAGTGTTACAATCTTGGCATCTCGCATGTCTTGAGGAATAGTTGTCTCTTCCCAGCACTGGCACAGCATCCTATGCAGGGGATGTAATAGCGTGCTCTTACAGCATTTGATTAAATCAGGAGGAATCCCATCACTGCCTGGTGCTTTGCCAGAGGCCAAGCTATCAATGGCCTTGCTGAGTTCCTCTAATGTTGGTTCGGCATTCAGCTCCTCCATAGTTGGCAGACTGTTGACACCATCAAGGGCTGCAGGCGTAACGGTATTGTCTCTAGCGTAAAGCTCAGAGTAGTGCTCGACCCACCTCTCCATCTGCTTACCCTTATCGGTTAGCTTCTCTCCGCTGATGGTTTTTTAGCGGTGCCGTCTTACTTTTATGGGGGCCAAGTGCTTTCTTTATACCGTCATACATTTGTCTAATGTTGCCTGTTTGCGCTGCGATCTGGATGCTCTCACTGAGCTGGAGCCAGTAGTCATTTGCACAGCGTCGAGCAGTTTGTTGAACTTTGCTTCTCGTAGCCCTCAGGATCTGTAGGGTTCTGGCACTCGGTGAACGTTTGTATTCATTCATAGCACTGCGCTTAGCTTCAATGACAGGTGCCATCACATCTGATGAAGCATCAAACCAGTCATTTGACTTTGCTGTTTTCTTACCAAAGGTGGCAAGTGCAGTACTTTGAATGGTGTTCCGTAGATGCTCCCAGTTCTCTGTAATAGTATCACCATGCTGAGGGCTACTGAGCACTTTCTCGAAGGTCGCAGTGAATTGAGCGATCATGAAAGGGTCTGACATCTTGCTGGTATCAATGCGTGGTTTCCCTTCATGTCTGACACGATAGAGTTTTCTTGGTTGTGCTCTGATTTTGCAGCAAAACCAAGGAGTGATCTGTATCACAGTCTGCACTATGGTACGAGCGCGTGGAGAGCACAGACCTGAGGAGTGGCCTTCTGACGAGAATCAGGTCAAGTTGGTGCCAGTGCTTGGATCGTGGGTGTCTCCATGACACCTTATGCTGGGGTTTTGTCTGAAAGTAGGTGTTGGTCACGCAGAGGTCATGGTGGACGCACAACTCTAAGAGCCGTTGTCCATTTTCATTCATCTTGCCAATACCAAACCTGCCCAGACATGAAGGCCATGAAACATTATCGGCACCCACTCTAGCGTTAAAGTCACCAAGGAGAACAAGCTGTTCTTGCCTAGGTATGCTTTTGATAATTGCTGTTTTTTACCCTGCAAAACCCATATCTTCAACTTACTCCGTTCGTTCTCATAGCTTTAATTAAGATCTTTCCCTTGCCAATAAAATGTGTAGTCCTTCTCGCTCACCGTTCCAGAGCCCGCCAGGCGCGTTTCCTGAAGTGCTGCAGCTATATCCACCTGAAGTCGTTTAAGCTATCATTTAATTATGGCTGTCTTCCTTACATTCGTTTACATCCTGTAGGTTTTCGGATAGGTCCAGTCAACATAGTCCGACGTTCCAGCAATCCCAATCTGAGAGTTTGCTTATTTCTATTTTTTTTTTATTTTCGATAATTGCTTGGTTGCAAAATTTTCCGTGTCCACAGTTCGCGGTTTGGAGACCCTAATCCCCCATGCACCCAATGGGGAAAGCAGACAGTGGCGGGGCAACTCCTTATTGACTGGGGTGTGCCCAGCTTGAAGCGGGCGGTAGCTGTCCAGTAGTGAGATCCTAAAAACCCTCTCAACCTCTCCTCACTGTCGGGAAGTCGCCCTCTGGCGCCATGCCTACGCCAATTGGGCAAAAAATGCTTATAACCGGTAAACTGCTACTTCCGAGTTTTGCCGACCCCTATAGGGTGAACAGCTGGAGTGTCCTGGTCCTCCAGGGCGCGAGCTGGGCACTGAGTTATATGGAGATCAAGCTGTTGCCCATGTGCAGCATGTTCCCCTCTCTCCACTCACAGCGGGTAGATATCACCAATCAGGAACGGCTGTAGCCGATGTGGCAGTTTGGGTATACCAGCCCATCTTTGTCGCCCCTCGGAGGTTGCCAGTACCCATAATGTCGAATCGACATTATACTGCCTTAGGGATACATGCCGACTCCGGGGATTTATCCTAGAGGGTTTAGCAACGAAGGCACATTCCACTAAAGGGATATTCCACGCAAGGCAGCGGGTGGTTTGAATTCAGAGGTTCCTTCTAGCCTCTAAATTAAGCTACCACACGGATACGAAGCCTATCGGGCCAGATAGTACAGGGTCAGATTTATCCTAAAAAGCAGGCAACATTTTTCCTATCACATTGGACTTTGAGGGATGCAAAGCCTTTTGAAAAATTACTTCTACAGGCAATGGGCAGCTAGTAGCCCAACCACCTTCTGCGTATAAGGCGGACACTACTTGTTACTGTGAATGTCATAGAAAAATGACCAGAATGTTTCTATCAGCCCAACTACATTAGTAAACATCTACAAAACACACCTTGGACAGAATGCCTACAACCCATGCGCCTATGAGCGCCACACCATTCGAGCCAATAACGCCCTGCTGGTGAACATGTGATATCCATCTTCACCTTGCCAAAACATAAGCGGACACTAAAGGGCATCATATTATCGGTGGATTTCTGAAATGTGTTTAAGATCTTTGCTCCTTTTCTGAACAATTATATAACGCTGATCAAATTGATTACCACCCATAATGATTGCCACTTCATTTATTGGAGGAGCATTAAAACGTCCTTCATGTTCACCAGCAGGTCTTTATTGGCTCGAATAATGACCTCATACTCATCTGTAGGCATTCTGTCCAATGCCTTTTTGAAGATGTTTACTAAATTATTACGCTGATAGAAACATTTCTGCATATTTAAAAAAAAAGTTGCGTCTTGTACCAGGAATGGGTGGTTGACTACTAGCTGCTCATTGCCTGTGAAGTAGATTTTCAAAAACTTTGCATCCTCATTAAGTATAGGAAGAAATGATCCAGCTTTTATGATAAATCTGACCCTGTACTTTGGGCAGATAGGGCTCGTGATCCTTGGTTGGTAGCTTATCTAAGAGAAGGAACTCTGAATTCAAACCACCGCTGTCTTGCGGGAATATCCATTTATGGAATTGGCTTCGGGAGTAAACCCTGAGGATAAATCCGGAGTCGGAGTCCCTAAGGCAGTCTAATGTCGATTCGACATTATTCTGGCAACTCCTGCGACATGGCTGGTACCAAACTGTATCGGCTACTGCCGTTCCTTTGGATCTACCGGCTGTGTGGAGAGGGGGAACATGCTGCATGGGCAACAGCTTGATCTCCATATAACTGTGCCCAAGCTCGCGCCCTGGAGAGGACACTCCAGCTTCACCCTATAGGTGTCGGCAAAACACGAGAAGTAGCAGTTACCGGTTATAAGCATTTTGCCCAATTGGCGTAGGGCATGGCGCCAGGGGCTACTTCCGACAGTGGGAGAGGTTCTAGGATCTCACTGGACAGCTACCGCCCGCTTCAAGCTGGGCAGCCCCCAGTCAATAAGGTGTTGTCCCGCCACTGTCTGCTTTCCCCATTGGGTGCATGGGGATTAGGGTCAAACCCGAACTGTGGACAGAAAATTTTGCACCAAGCAATTATCTAAAAAATAGAAATAAGCAAACTCTCAGTCTAACATACAATATACCCATCAATTCACGGAATACAACGGTTATTAAAGGTAATTAATACATAGCATACTCACATTCACCGTATCTAATTATAAAAAAAAAAAAAATAAACATGAAAATAAAGTATGTTGAAAAATACAAAAAACTATAGTATTCACCATGAAAACAAAATATGTTGGAAAAAAAACACTATCCTCATCATTTAAAAACTACAATTTGATTATTATATCATTTTTTTCGGAAAAATAAAAATAATACATTCAGGGAACACGGACGTAGTTTTGCTGGGTAAAAAAAATCGCTAACTAAAATGGTTGAACCAGGCGAGAATGGTTCAGAATGCCTGTTTATCGCTCCGCCTGCAAACTAGCACATGTCCCATCACCTTGTTCAGTGTGTATGCTCCTACTCTGTACTCTGCTCAGAGGCTAAAGAATGAGTTCTACGAGAATCTAACAGCAATTATCAAAAGCATACCTAGGCAAGAAACAGATTGTTCTCCTTGGTGACTTTAACGCTAGAGTGGGTGCCGATAATGTTTCATGGCTTTCATGTCTGGGCAGGTTTGGTATTGGCAAGATGAATGAAAATGGACAAACGGCTCTTAGAGTTGTGCGTCCACCATGACCTCTGCGTGACCAACACCTACTTTCAGACAAAACCCCAGCATAAGGTGTCATGGAGACACCCACGATCCAAGCATGGCACCAACTTGACCTGATTCTCGTCAGAAGGCCACTCCTCAGGTCTGTGCTCTCCACGCGCTCGTACCATAGTGCAGACTGTGATACAGATCACTCCTTGGTTTGCTGCAAAATCAGATCGCAAACCAAGAAAAAAAACTCTATCGTGTCAGACATGAAGGAAAACCACGCATTGATACCAGCAAGATGTCAGACCCTTTCATGATCGCTCAATTCACTGCGACCTTCGAGAAAGTGCTCAGTAGCCCTCAGCATGGTGATACTATTACAGAGAACTGGGAGCATCTACGGAACACCATTCAAAGTACTGCACTTGCCACCTTTGGTAAGAAAACAGCAAAGTCAAATGACTGGTTTGATGCTTCATCAGATGTGATGGCACCTGTCATTGAAGCTAAGCGCAGTGCTATGAATGAATACAAACGTTCACCGAGTGCCAGAACCCTACAGATCCTGAGGGCTACGAGAAGCAAAGTTCAACAAACTGCTCGACGCTGTGCAAATGACTACTGGCTCCAGCTCAGTGAGAGCATCCAGATCGCAGCGCAAACAGGCAACATTAGACAAATGTATGACGGTATAAAGAAAGCACTTGGCCCCCATAAAAAGTAAGACGGCACCGCTAAAAACCATCAGCGGAGAGAAGCTAACCGATAAGGGTAAGCAGATGGAGAGGTGGGTCGAGCACTACTCTGAGCTTTACGCTAGAGACAATACCGTTACGCCTGCAGCCCTTGATGGTGTCAACAGTCTGCCAACTATGGAGGAGCTGGATGCCGAACCAACATTAGAGGAACTCAGCAAGGCCATTGATAGCTTGGCCTCTGGCAAAGCACCAGGCAGTGATGGGATTCCTCCTGATTTAATCAAATGCTGTAAGAGCACGCTATTACATCCCCTGCATAGGATGCTGTGCCAGTGCTGGGAAGAGACAACTATTCCTCAAGACATGCGAGATGCCAAGATTGTAACACTGTATAAAAAAATAAAGGAGACAGAAGTGATTGCAATAACTACAGAGGCATCTCTCTTCTTAGTATTGTTGGTAAGGTTTTTGCCAAAGTCATCTTAATGCGACTACACAAGTTAGCTGAGCGCATATATCCAGAGTCACAGTGTGGATTCCGAGCTGGCAGATCAACAACAGACATGATCTTCTCTCTCCGCCAGCTTCAGGAAAAATCAAGAGAGCAGAAAAGACCATTATATATCGCCTTTATAGACCTCACAAAAGCATTCGACCTGGTTAGTAGGGATGGACTCTTTAAAATCCTCCTGAAAATAGGCTGCCCTTCTCAAATGCTGGAAATGATAAAGTCATTCCATGACGGCATGAAGGGAACAGTCCAATATGCTGGAAGCACGTCACAGCCCTTTGATATACGAAGTGGCGTTAAACAAGGCTGTGTTCTGGCTCCGACCCTCTTCGGAATCTTCTTTGCCTTACTCTTGAAACATGCATTCAGAGATGCAACTGAAGGAATATGCCTTCACACTAGGTCAGATGGCCGTCTGTTTAATCTTTCAAGGCTGAAGGCAAAAACAAAAATCAGAAGGGTCACTATAAGAGACTTGTTGTTCGCTGATGATGCTGCAGTCATCACTCAAAGCCAACAGGAGCTTCAGAGCTTGATGAATCGCTTCACTAAAGCATGCAAGGACTTTGGCCTCACAATAAGTCTAAAGAAAACGAATGTGCTGAGTCAGGATGTGGGTGCTGCACCAGTTATCACTATCGATAACTATGAATTGGCAGTGGTGCACCACTTCACATACCTAGGGTCTACCATCAATGACAAACTCTCACTGGATACAGAAATCGACAGCCGCATTGGCAAAGCTGCAGCTACCTTTGCCCGCCTCACATCGCGTGTTTGGGGAAACTCTAAACTCACAATGAAGACCAAAGCTGCGGTATATAATGCCTGCATCACCAGCACACTCCTATATGGCAGCGAGACCTGGACAACCTATGCTAAGCAAGAAAGAAGGCTCAATACCTTCCATTTGCGGTGTCTACGCCGCATCCTCGGCATCTCGTGGAAAGATAAAGTGACAAATGTCGAGGTGTTGTCACGTGCTGGCCTTCAAAGTATGTATACGCTTCTTAGACAGCGCAGACTTCGCTGGCTTGGCCATGTTCGCCGCATGGAAGATGGTCGCATCCCAAAAGATATCTTCTACGGACAATTAGCAGATGGCAAGAGAACAGTTGGGCGACCACAGCTGAGGTTCAAAGATGTGTGCAAGAGAGATATGAGGGCACTGGACATGGATCCAGCAACATGGGAGGATGAAGCTGCCGATTGCACTAAGTGGCGATGCTATTTACGGCGCCACCTCAGATTGGGCGAAGAGAGGCTCACACAAGAAGCAGAGGTGAGGAGAAAACGTCGAAAGGAGCACCAGGAAAATAAGCAGCTGAGGGCTGTCACCTCAGAGGCACATTCCCATAGTCAGTTATGACTGAAGGGGCTATTATTATTATTATTACTTTAAAAGTAGGCATGTAATCAGTTTCTTCCACTCTTGTGGTTGCACCAAAATATGTCATTTGAAAGCAAGAATTTTAGCTTCTTAAATTATGCAAGAAAATTCTTCGTAGCACTGGATTTGACTGTTCTAATTTGGTATTTATTAAGTCACCCTTTGTGCTGTTGAGGGTTTTTCTTAGCCCTAGATTCACCTGCTCTAATATGTGTTTATTATGCTGAATGAATGCTCTTGAAGAGTCTCAGTTTCTCTTACTAATTCTGTTCAAGAATGCAGTTGCCACAGAGAAGGAAGGGTTACGACAGGTTTGGGAGCACCTGAAAGGCCAACATAATGCCCTTTGTAGAGCAGAAAGGTTGTGCAGGAAGAGAAGGAAGACTCGAAGGGATAGGGAAAGATTCTTCAGGGAGCCCTTCAAGTTTGCCGAAGAACTGTTTGAGCAACCACGGTCGGGTACGCTAAACATCAGGAAAGAAGACCTGGAAGAGCACCTTGGAATGACATATTCAGATGGTCGCAAAGATGAGCCGCTCAGCAGCATGGCAGGCCTTAAATGGCCGAGTAAGCCAGGAGCTGAATTTAACAACAAGCCCCAAACGGTAAAAGAGGTAGAAAGCATTGTCTAAAAAGCTCGGTGCAAGTCAGCTCCAGGTCCTAATGGTGTTCCATATGTGGTGTATAAGAGATGCCCTGAGGTGCTCAAACGACTGCTCCGTTTACTGAAGAATGCATGGAAAACCCAGCTTGTAAGCAAGGAATGGAGAAAGGCGAACAAAGTTTACATCCCGAAGGAGCAAAATTCCACAGACATCAGTCAGTTCAGGCCAATCTCACTACTCAATGTGGAAGGGAAGATATTCTTCTCAGTGATGGCGAAAAGACTCACTACATACCTCCTGGCAAATGGGTACATTGACACTACCATTCAGAAAAGAGGTATCCCAGGTACACCAGGATGTCTAGAGCATGCCACAATGACCTGGGAAGCAATCCAAAAGGCAAAGTCTGACAGAACAAACCTCCATGTAATCTGGTTGGATCTAGCGAATGATTATGGATCTGTTCCACACCAGATGTTGTGGCAGGCCCTAGAAATGTATCATGTTCCACAAGAGATTGCAGCAATGCTGAAGCTGTATTTTGCAGGGTTTGCTGTCAGATTTTCAACCAGAGAGTACACAACGAAGTGGATTGGCCTTGAAGTTGGAATTGCGATGGGATGTACCATCTCTCCGATACTATTCGTGATGGCTATGCAGGTAATCCTCAATGCGGCTGAAGGAATGGCTATAGGTCCAAAGCTCGGTGGAATGTGTCACATGCCTCCGCTCAAAGCATTCATGGATGACACAACAATTCTGACATCAGATGAACATCAGGCTTGGAGGATGTTAGCATGCCTGGATGAACTAGTCAGCTGGTGCAGAATGAGCTTCAAACCCAAGAAGTTGAGAAGCCTATCAGTGAGGAAAGGGAAGATAACAGAGGTCATATTCATGGTTTCCAACCAAAGAATCCCTACTGTCATTGAGGAACCTGTTAAAAGTCTTGGCAGGGTGTACGATGTCTCATTAAAAGACTCGAAGGCAGTACAACAGACAATAGAAATGGCAGACAGAGGGCTACAGATCATAGACCAAAGCAGACTCATGGGAAAGTTCAAACTGTGTTGCCTCCAGTTCATGTTGATACCGAAGTTGCTGTGGCCGCTGCTTATATATGAAATAAGCACAAGTACAGTGGAAGCTATAGAGCAGAAGGTCAACAAGTTCATGAGAAAATGGCTAGGGGTACCACCAGGTCTGTCAGATGGGGCACTGTACTGCAAAAAGTCAAAACTTCTGCTTCCTTTCAAGTCAGTTGTTGAAGAGTACAAAGTTGGAAAGGCAAGGCTTGCAATGATGCTACGCGAGTCAGCTGATGACGTGGTTAAGTCCATTCAGCCCACACTAAAAATGGGAAGGAAGTGGAGAGTGGAAGAAGCTGTCGATGCTGCCCAAGAGTCACTCAAACTGAGGGAGGTAGTCGGATACACACAAATGAATAGACGGGGATTTGATCATGGAGACATCCGCTGGTGGTCCAAGGCATCAAGCAGGAGCGCAGAGACATGGTAGTTCAGGAGATACGAGGAACTGAGAATGATAAGAGGTTGCAAAAAGCAGTGCAGCAGGTCCAACAAGGCCAATGGACTACATGGGAAGGAGCCCTGCAGAGGTCCTTGACATGGAATGATATATGGCATATGGCACCTCTTAGGCTCAGCTTCATTGTTAGATCAATGTATGACCTGCTGCTGTCGGCCACCAACCTTGTGAAATGGGGAAAGTCGGATGATGAGCAGTGCCCCCTGTGCCAGGGGAGGCAAACAGTTGAACACGTGCTCTCAGCATGTAAGGTGTCATTAGGGCAAGGGCGATACACTTGGCGCCATAACAAAGTGCTAAATGAGCTTGCTGCGACAATAGATCTAGCAAGGATGAAAGCAAATAGCAAACCCAGGCCGAACATCGCAAATACATACTTTCTGAGGGCAGGAAAGTCAGCACACCCCAAACCGAGTAAACCTGGTAGCAGTTTACCATCTCTTCTTGACTCTGCAAACTATTGGGAGATGGCGGTAGACCTACCTGGACAAGTGGCATATCCAGAGAGTATCAGAAAATCGCGGAGATGGCCGGATATAGTGCTTCATTCTTCAGCAATGCTTCAGGTCATACTGATTGAACTGGCCATGCCATTTGAATCCATATTAGACAAGCAACATTTGTTCAAAGCGGCCAAGTATAGTGATCTGGCCGTGGATCTGAGACACGATGGGTTCACTGCAAGGGTCATGGCTGTGTAAGTGGGCACAAGAGGGCTTGTGGCTGCATCAGTGTATGATCTATTGAAACTGTTGGGGCTGAAGGGACAGTCGAGAACAAGGGCACTGAAGAGGCTTAGTGAAACTGCCGAAAAGGCATCAGGCTGGCTGTGGAACAACCGCAATGGGCAATGGAAATCAGGACAATAAACACTGCGGTTCAGAAAACACCAGGAATTTTTCTAAGTCCACAATACGCTGAGATTTTTGGTGCACTAGTGAACGGGCTGTGACTGAGGGGCAACAGGTGGTGTATACTATAAGGGGTGTCAGTTTCAGAATTTCAGTGGCGAACGCGCAGTGGCTAGACTTTTGGCTTCACGATGGTGTCTCAGTGTGTGCGATGGAACGAACGGAATAATTTGTCTTCTCTTTGTTATTTTTACAATTGCCTCCACGGCTGGCGGAGTTGTGGATTTTAAAGCTGCTACCAAAAGTGAAATGGGTTCATTTTCGATACAAGACAACAGGAGGCTGAGACGCTTGGGAGTCATGACCCAAGTGGGCCCCTTAGAGGTGTGGCATCTGCCTCGTAATCTAAAGGTACCAGGTTCAAATCCCAGTTGAGGGAATATCATTTATGGAAATATTTTTTTTCAGAACCAGCAGTTCTATTAATGTCATACTTCCCGCTGGTCTCATGGTCGGATGCCTAGCCTTCTCAGATAAGGGCAAAAAAGTAGGAGGTCCTGTGTGCAAGTTGCACATGGTAAAAATCCTTCTTCAGTTGGAAATTGAAAAGAGTAGGCCACATGGCTGCTGCCCTGGAAAAAAATTTGGAAACCTACCCACCTTTATAGAATGTGTGATTTCTATTTATGCACACATTGGGATTCTCGCCAGTGCTGCGGAGCTCATGCACTGTGCTGAGATCATCCTTGTGTGATCTAAAGGAGGAGATTGAAGCACTTATGGTTTTATCTGTGTGCAATAAAGATAGTTCTTAAAACCAAACGAAACCACAACATGCCTCTGCAAGTGGCTGAATTCTTGGACCAAAATTTGCCAGAAATAGATTTTTTTGCAACATATCAAGTAAATCTTTCTATTCACAGTGACATACCTGATATATAAGAGGAAATGAGATTTCTACATGTTGTGATGCATTGTTTTAGTTGACGAGAGCAAGCTTATAATACTTCCAGTTAGTATATCTTCATAACACTTGAGCTGCCCAAAGAGCCATTGTCAAGTGGATGTAAAGTCCTCTGGCCATATGCTGTCAGCTCAGAGTTTTCCCATTTCTGTGCAGTCATTTTTCATTGTTATCTGCATTTCTCTTCTCCCTGTGTTATTAGGTCTAACACTTTTAACCTCGGGGTCCAATAATTAATATCAATTATTTGTCTCATTTATGATCATCTGTGATGTGCCATGTTTTGTTTGTAATCTTTTGGTTTATTTACTGAATTTTTATGCATAGCATTGCTTTAATAATGACAGCTCAGCCATTGTTAGTCCTCACACAGAAGCTTCGAATCTTCAAGAACTTATATGGATTTACTGTCCTGGTCATGCAAGGGTATGTGTCAATGAAAGAGCTGACAGACTAGCTTCAAGAGCACCCATAGAAGGTGCACTGGACATGGATAAGAGAAAAATTCTGAGGGCGATTAATGTTCGTCTATTAGAGAATGAAACTGTAATCGATGAATCATCAAGGCTAAGACTGCTGGAATTTAGCATCAAACGTAAGACCAGCAGGGTAGAAGGGTATGAATGCTAATTGTTTCTGTTGTACACTGGTTGTATACATGGCGGATATGTCCATCATACGTTCAGTTGGTCTTACGTATACCCTTCCACATTTGCTGATGGAGACTGAGCACCTATGGGTTTGCCCGGAGTGTAATAACATCAATTCTGATTAACAATAACAATAATAATAGTCCTCACAAATTCATGGACTCAATGGCTGAAAACTTTTTATTGTCCTTACGTCATACCAACAGGGTTCCACATTTATTATGATAGCCTTATTTGGACTCTGAAGTATTAAAGATGATAGGGTATGAACTATACTGGTAGTTTTTAAGCAGGATTAAGTACTGTCTATATTATATTTTATACCTCACTTACAGAATGTTGACGTGACTGGTTTTGTTGACTTTCTCTTATACAGAACATTAGTCACTTTTTGCAAGAGGTGTTTTTAAGTGGCCACAAGTGGTTAATGCGCGGTCAGATGAACTGTGTGAAACAGCCTTCTGTTCAGGCATTCTTAAACCAAGCATCACAGAAAACAGTGGCTCTAGTTCTTGAGAAGCACAACTTTTCTATCTGCTGTGGCAGTGTCAGGGTAAGATTATTTGTATCTGTTCATAGTCTTGTGTTCTATATCTGTATTATATGTAGTTGACAGTTACATGCAGACATGGTTATTCACATGGGTATGTTTCAAAGCCTTTTCTAACACTTTCTACTTGTCTGGCTTTCTGTATTCTCATCAAATGACATATCCTTTTTTGCTCAACCACATGTAAAAACTATAACCAGAATACAAACAAGCTCACTCACATAGGCAATCCCACCAAGTACTAAAATGTAATGCTTGTTCCATGGCAGGTACTGCTATAGGGGAGGGAAGTGTCATAGACTTTACTATGTTCATTTTCACACTGCAACCTTCTCTAAAAACACAGCAGGAAAACCATTGAAATATAGAGAATATGTGATACTCAGAACAGAAGCACAGAACAAGGTGCTAGCAGCAAAACAGAAGTCCTGTGAAGAATTTGGAAAAAAAATAGAAAATGATGCTCAAGAAATCAGAAATTGTTCTATAAGACCCTAAAGAACATGAGGAAGGAGAAACAGAGCCATCTCAAATTTATAAAGGACAAGCTAAGCAAATTGCTTACTGTCCCAAAGGAAGCAATGGAAAGATGGAAAGAATATTTCTCAGAACTCCTTGATGGTTAGCAAGGTCAAGTATCAGAAATCTGCTTCTTCTTCCTCATTCACCCTGAAAAGGACGGTGGTTGCGTTGTGTCTGTTTACGCCGTAGCTGTGATATCTGCACCTTTTGGTCGACACATCCGACTTCAGCACGGCATTTTTTAGGGACCGGGTTTGCCTTCCCATTTCGATCCGTACTCGCTCAGCCAGACTGCACTGCTGCAGACTGTTTCCAGGACCACCACATGGAGGTGGAGTACGGTCTTGACCAGCTCTGGTTTGCTGGTCCTGATGCAAGCAGTCAAGCTATGGGTCGCTGACTGCATTCACTATTGCTGCATCTTTGGGTCCCAGTATCAGAAATGATAACCACTAGCATAGAAGAAAACACCAATGGTGGTGAAGATGGCATAAAGATGGAAGAACTGAAGGCAGCACTGGAGAAAATAAAGATGGGTAAAGCAGCAGGGCATGATGATATAACACCAGAAATGGTTAAGTACATAGGAGCAGCAGGCGACCTATTACTCTTAATTATCCTACAGGAAGCGTGGTGCAACAAGACCATACCAAAGGATTGGGAGATTGCCGTCATAACACCAATTTTCAAAAAGGGTGACAATCGACAATGTGAAAACCATAGAGGCATATCCCTTCTCAGTGTCCCTGGTAAAATCTACTCTAGAATCCTAGAGCAGAGACTCAGATGCCTAGCTGAGCTACAATTGGATGAGGTCCAGTGTGGATTCCGACCAAACCAAAGTACTCAAGACCTAATCTTCACACTCAGACAGCTGAGTGAAAAGGCTCTTGAGTATAAGAGTGAGAACCATCTCTGTTTCATCTCTGATTTTCTGATTTTCCGTTCATATCTAGACACATCTAGGCTGGCAGAAGATATGGCTTGTGAGTAGAAGTAATGGGCAACCTGACACATAGTTTTTTCTTGTGTGTTAGAATAAATTAAGTGAGGAAGTCTGTTTAATACTACTGGTGATAAAAAACAAAACTATGAAATTGTTATATTTGTTGTTATGTAACTAGGGCTGCTGAGCTTCTCACTCTTTAGTTAATACCAAATTGAACACTCCTTGGTATTGTCTACACTGTAGATCTAGGCTTCTCCTGTGGCTTTTCTGTGAGTCCAAAACATGTTGAGCTAAAGTCATGAGCTCCAGTTTCACCAGCTTGGCTTGCATTTAAAGAATCGTCACATCTGGTCCCAAGCTAGGAGCAAGAAGTGTGTGACATACTGTGCATTGCCCACCATCGAAGTAGGCTCTCCAGTTATGCAGAGATAAAATATTGTACTCTGGTTCTGGACTCTCCCAAGGAATTTTCACATCCTGCACAGAGCCACTTCTCAGCATCCCCTGCCTATCACTGGGTTCAGAGTAAGATCCTCCTGCATGCAGTCAACCAAGTAAAAGCCAAAGAATTACACCCATGGCTCGAGTGACTTCTCCAAGCTTAGCGTGCAAAGCTGGGTTCTGAACATGTTTCACCACAGGGGGAATCCCTGGAATTGTGAGAATAATTTCAAGAGTCATTGAGGATGTAATTAGCCTCACAGATATAGGTTCACTTCCACATACAAATGTTGTAGCTTTATGCATAATAATATAATAGCCCCTTCAGTCATAACTGACTATGGGAATGCGCCCCTGAGGTGGCAGCCCTCAGCTGCTTATTTTCCTGGTGCTCCTTTCGACGTTTTCTCCTCTCCTCTGCTTGTTGTGTGAGCGTCTCTTCGTCCAATCTGAGGTGGCACCGTAAATAGCATCGCCACTTAGTGCGATCGGCAGCTTCATCCTCCCATGTTACTGGATCCATGTCCAGTGCCCTCATATTTCTCTTGCACACATCTTTGAACCTCAGCTGTGGTCGCCCAACTGTTCTCTTGCCATCTGCTAATTGTCCGTAGAAGATATCTTTTGGGATGCGACCATCTTCCATGCGGCAAACATGGCCAAGCCAGCGAAGTCTGTGCTGTCTAAGCAGTGTATACATACTTTGAAGGCCAGCACGTGACAACACCTCGACATTTGTCACTTTATCTTTCCACGAGATGCCGAGGATGTGGCGTAGACACCGCAAATGGAAGGTATTGAGCCTTCTTTCTTGCTTAGCATAGGTCGTCCAGGTCTCGCTGCCATATAGGAGTGTGCTGGTGACGCAGGCGCTATATACCACAGCTTTGGTCTTCATTGTGAGTTTAGAGTTTCCCCAAACACGCGATGTGAGGTGGGCAAAGGTAGCTGCAGCTTTGCCAATGCGGCTGTCGATTTCTGTATCCAGTGAAAGTTTGTCATTGATGGTAGACCCTAGGTATGTGAAGTGGTGCACCACTGCCAATTTATAGTTATTGATAGTGATAACTGGTGCAGCACCCACATCCTGACTCAGCACATTTGTTTTCTTTAGACTTATTGTGAGGCCAAAGTCCTTGCATGCTTTAGTGAAGCAATTCATCAAGCTCTGAAGCTCCTGTTGGCTTTGAGTGACGACTGCAGCATCATCAGCGAACAACAAGTCTCTTATAGTGACCCTTCTGATTTTTGTTTTTGCCTTCAGCCTTGAAAGATTAAACAGACGGCCATCTGATCTAGTGTGAAGGCATATTCCTTGAGTTGCATCTCTGAATGCATGTGTCAAGAGTAAGGCAAAGAAGATTCCGAAAGGGTCGGAGCCAGAACACAGCCTTGTTTAACGCCATTTCGTATATTAAAGAGCTGGGACTTGCTTCCAGCATATTGGACTGTTCCCTTCATGTCATCATGGAATGACTTTATCATTTCCAGCATTTTAGAAGGGCAGCCTATTTTCAGGAGGATTTTAAAGAGTCCATCCCTACTAACCAGGTCGAATGCTTTTGTGAGGTCTATAAAGGCGATATATAATGGTCTTTTATGCTCTCTTGATTTTTCCTGAAGCTGGCGGAGAGAGAAGATCATAGCTGGTGGCCATATAAGGACTCCAGATATGCCTCCAAGCATAAAACATGAAGTAAACTCACCAGAGAGTGACATCAGATGTGCACTGACTCAACATAAGCCCTAGTTTGAAAAATTCAGTAGTGACAAGTGTCAGGTCATTAAACTAGCAAGGAATAGAATAATATTCTAAAGTTTTACTCAGTTTCTCTTGTATATAAGCAAAAACAACCTGGTTTTACTCAGTTTCTCTTGTATATAAGCAAAAACAACCTAGTTTTACTCAGTTTCTCTTGTATATAAGCAAAAACAACCTGGTTTTACTCAGTTTCTCTTGTATATAAGCAAAAACAACCTGGTTTTACAATTGTGTTTGTTCCTCATCAATATAAAAAGTAAAGTGCCAAGCTTTTGGCTCAGTATTGGTCGAACCTTGCTGCTGACTACTGAGTTACTTCTATAATTAATATATTATAAAAAAGGTAAAGGTAAAGGAACCCGTTACACGCCCATTGAGGCATATTGGGAATATGGTGTTAGGCCCATATTATCTTGACCGTCGGCACACGAGGGGTGATGTGGTCGGCATCACGCCGGCCGCCTTAACCTTCCCAGAGTAGCTCTGGTACCCATTTGGGGGCTGGGTCGACCCAGGAGCCGTTTGTGGCCTAAAAATTTTCCGCCTCATCTGGGGATCGAACCATAGACCACTGCGCTAGGAAGCCAGTGCACTAACCACTATGCTACCGCGGCTCCATAATATATTATATTTGTGAGAAAAATTTGATAAACTGTTTTTGCAGGTCTAAATTGATAAACTATTTTTTGCAGGTCTTGCTGGAAATTTTGTTAGAGGCCAGTGAACAAGATGTATTCTCATTGTTAACATGTGTGTGGCCTGCACATGTTGCTCGTACAGTGTCCCAAATTTGCTTGGATGTTCAGAGGGAAGTGATACATGGTTGCAGGAAGCAGTGGAATAGAAAGAGGGGACATTTAGTTCTGATCTTAGATAAGGTTTGTCTGCATTACGGATACACTAAGGATGCATTAAAATGTATAAATAAATCACAATGCAAATGGTATGAAAGTTGGGTGTACACAAAACAACATGGATGTTTTAGGGAGAAAATTATTTGTAAGACACAGTGACAAATAAGAGTTAGGTTTTTATTATCTACAACTGGTGAGGTCATCACTTCTTTGCAGTGAATGAAAAGCTGAAGAATTAGCAAGGGTATTTTTGAATTTAGGTGATGCATTATAATGGTAATTAATGATTTGAATAAACCTGATAAATGATGTCTCATTCTGTATTAATGGTAACAACAAATTTTTTTTTCCCCATTTGTTAGCTTCTCACTAAGTTTCCATGGGAGAACATGCCAGATTTGCGATGTGAGTCTGTCACAAGAGTTCCCTCCCTTGCAGCTCTCAATGTCCTGATTACTGTGCACATGAATCAATCACCGTTCTATTGTGGTGTGGACCGAAAAAGTGCCAGTGTATTCATACCACCAGATTCTGGCACGAAAAGGGATGACAAGAAGCTGAGAGCTAAGATGAGGTAAGCCAGCATTTGTTGATCAAGTTTATGGTGACACAGCCATTTTATTTGATGTGTGTTATTATTGACAATGACATTTCTTTTCCCAATTTGTGATTAGTCAGTGACATTCTTCTTTCTTCTTCCGTCCTTAGCCACCGACCGTCAAAGCAGTCAGTGGCCATTACGCCTAGTGGCGTCTTAGGGCAACAGCAGATAGGTTTTCTTTGCCATTGTTTCCCATCGACAGAAGATATAGAGAATATGTGATAACTCAGTGTAGCGAGAGGTTTGGATGTATGACTTACAGATATCCTGGACAAATAGGTGTATCAGAGGATTCCAGAATAATGCTAAGAGACTGGTCTTATAAGTAATACCCCCTTCTCGAAAAGAGCAAGGGTGATCCCACCAAGATTAATGATTATCTGTTTGATTTAGATTGACAAATTTTATAGGGGTATGTTAAAGTAATATCTATAATAAATTTCAAATACAGAACTTAAACTTTAATAAAAAATATCAAGCAAGTCTGAAGGAAAGTTATTTACAATTTAATTGTCCTGCACCATAATATGTTTTTGTGCAGGAATACTCAACAGAAATGAAAATATAATTACAGAGCAAAATAAATAAAATGGAAATTCTCTTCCATACTTGATAATGTCTCAAGGAATAAAATAATTTCACTGGTTTTAAAACTGGATGTTCTATTCACAGTCTCTGGACTTCTGAGTCTTTCTTTTCTAAGCTGTCCTTGTTTAAATCACTAACGGGTAATTAATCTTTTGTAATATTTTTATTGTGGTGAGTAGTTGGATGCACCAGACAGTGGACCTTATTGGCCCCTTATCTTATTAGATGTTGCTGATCGTCACTCCACCAGTCAGGCCTTCATAACGTGCAGCTCCTGGTTGAGAATTTCGGGCCCTGGCTCGTGTTATATGCAGAGCTCTTGTCACCCACAGACTTCTCAAGTGTGGAGGCAGCTTTAGTGGTAAATTCGAGACAGAACCTGGAACAAAGGATAATCGTATCCCATATATTCATAGCGATACAACTGGCCAATCAGAGCACAGTCCAAAATATTTTGAGATTTTACTTTAAACGGTTTTCTAACTTGCGTGTACAATGTGCCTAACTTTTAATATTTAATATTTCTGTTATTATTGGACCGATTTCAATTATTTAAAGTGATAATAAAACGGCCAATTAATCTCTATCGTTCCATGTGTATATTCATTAGCTATTTCCTTGCATTTCACTCTAGGGAATTTTTAAGTAATTAAATCGGGTGTTACCCGGATGTAACAATATTACTAAAATAAATTTTTCTCTTAATTGGTTTACTTTTATGAGGCCGGAGTTGTACCTATTTATAAAGTAATATATCAAATATTATACTAACTAGGTATTTATTGTTATCTATCACTATTCTTAAAGAAATAAAATATCTCCTTCCTATCAAAAACACAGATTAGGTCCTTTCTGCTTATCTAAAAAAGTTTCTTTATAGACACTAGAAAATGAGCTTTCTGATTGGTTCTTACATTTTGGACTTTGTACTCTAGATTTTGAGCGCGGAAAATATGATCGTTTTGGGTATTCAGTTTCAAATCATGACACTCAGAACAGAAGTACAGAACAAGGTGCTAGCAGCAAAGCAGAAGTCCTGGGACGAATTTGGAGAAAAGCTAGAAAAAGATGTACAAGAAAACCAGAAATTGTTCTATAAGACGCTAAAGAACATGAGGAAGGAAAAACAGTGCCCTCTTAAATTTATAAAGAACAAGCAAGGCAAATTGCTTACTGCCCTGAAGGGAGTAATGGAAAGACAGAAAGAATATTTCTCAGAACTCCTTGATGGTGAGCAAGGTCAAGCATCAGAAATGATAACCACTAGCACAGAAGAGAACACAATTGGTGGTGAAGATGACATAAAGATGGAAGAACTGAAGGCAGCACTAGAGAAAATCAAGATGGGCAAAGCAGCAGGGCATGATGATATAACACCATCAATGGTTAAGTACATTGTAGCAGCTGACTACCTAAGGATCCTACAAGCAGCTTGGTGCAACAAAACCATACCAAAGGATGAACAGATTGCCATCATAACAGCAATTTTCAAAAAGGGTGACAATTGACAATGTGGAAACCATAGAGGCATATCCTTTCTCAGACGCCTAGATGAGCCACAAATGGATGAGGTCCATTGTGGATTTTGAGCAAACTGAAGTACTCAAGACCTAATCTTCACACTCAGGCAGCTGAGAGATAAAACCCTTGAGTATAAGAATTAAATCCACCTTTGTTTCATAGATCTGGAAAATGCGTTTGACAGGGTCCCCTGGAGCAAACTTTGGGACTGTTTGGCAAGGAAGAACATTCCAGCATATCTGATCCATGCTATACAGAGAATTCCTCTGCTCCACCTGGATCAATACCGCCAACTGAACTGACAAAGTCGACCGCACTGCGCTGAGAAAATATTCACACACAAAATACAGCCACTCAATGACAAATAAACTGTCCAAACACTCTGAACCTGAGAAAAAATACAACTGTAGTTTAAGTAGGTCACTGCGCTATTGAGGGCACCTGCTCATAAACAGTACACTATCACACACTGACCAACACATTAACAATGTCACGATAGCACATGAACTGAAAATAACTCCCGTACACTGTGACCTGAAAAGAAAACTGGCTTACACATTGTGACACATCACACTAGACCGCCTACAGTACACTACAGACTGACAAACACAATTATCAGAAGCTGGCAATCGAAGATAACTCACTATTGAGGCTTCAGAAACATGAAGGTGCCACCCCCTGCGGCCACAACCTTCTAACACCCTGTGTGCATACTAAATTCTGGCCTATCTAAAGAAAATATAGGCACTACGGCCTTGCCAAATATCATATAATATTATGAAACCCCGGCCCCAAGGCCTGTAGGTTCACCAACAAATATTGGACGAGTCATCCAGCTGTCAGACAAACTAGTTATACTATGGATTTAAACACCTTACAAATACTCAATCTCTGGCTCACTATCTAAGGATACGACCATAGCATACACTCTAGCACATTCACATCAACACATCCAGGAAAAAAACGGATAGACTTAATAAGTTTAGCCAGCAGGTGGGCTTGAACATCAATTTAAATAAGTCTGAGTTCATGACGCTCAATGTGAGCAATCCTGAGCCCATATCAGTAAGGAATCAGCAACTGGTACAGACAGATACCTTCACATACCTAGGAAGCATAGTAACACCAGACGGCGGGGCAGGCAAAGACATCAACATCAGAATGAATAAGGCAAGAACAGCCTTCTTTAGCCTAAACAACATCTGGAAGTCCTCCCAATACAGCACAAGCACAAAATTAAGATTATATCAGAGCTGTGTGCTTTCTGTGCTTCTCTATGGTGCAGAATGCTGGAGAGTTACAGAGAAGGAAATGTCGAAATTGTCCTCTTTTCACACAACATGCCTAAGAAAAATTCACCGAATCTTTTGGCCGAATACCATCACTAACCAAGATCTGCTTACTTGAAGCAAGCAAGAGGACATGCACACCATCATAGCTGGCAGACGCTGGAGCTGGGTTGGCTATGTCCTCAGAAGAGACCCCAATGCCATCACAAGAACAGCTATGCTTTGGACCCCTGAAGGAAAACGAAAGAGAGGTCAACCAAAAACAACCTGGCGGAGGACTGTGGAGGCTGAGATGCAAAGAATGAACCAGCGTTGGGGCACTGTATGAAGGATGGCCACCAACCGAGCAAAGTGGAATCATTTTGTTGTTGCCCTACAAGACGCCACTAGGCGTGATGGCCACTGACTGCTTTGATGGTCGGCGGCTAAGGATCAAAGAAGAAGAAGATACACCAGCTGACAATAATTAACTAGAACACCTTTAGCAGGCAAGTTCCCCTTTAATAAACACTGTACACACACAGAAGCCACAAATGGCTAGCAATACATATGAAATGCAATACAACAGAAGTGCCACTATAACTTGCAATAACCAACAACTCAATGTATCAGTATCCAAATTCGCTGGTATGTCATACCGAGTAAATATCACAATGACTTTCGCTCACCGGCTATGTCTTGTACTATGATAAAGCAATATTTAAATGCAACTGACTTATCAACGATGGTCTAAGGAAAAAGCCACTAGAAAAACTACACCACCATTCTAGAAATATGCAAACTAATCCTGACCACATAAATAAATGACAAGCACTATCAATGAACAACCGAGGCATCCAAATCCCAGCAGGATGCTGACAGGGAACATACAGACGACCTATCCTGGTCGATGGTCAGTAACTCAACTGATTTTTGCGCCTAAATTTGTGTCCACTTCCCGTCCGCGTCGGCTGACCGAACGGGTTTAAAGTTTATATCAATGTTGTCACTCACAGGGAGACCAACATGACATTTCGGCGAATAAATCGCCGTGACATCCAGTGTCTGATATATGATGATGATGATTAGTGTCTGACACATGATGATGATTAGTGTCTGACACATGATGATGATTAGTGTCTGACACATGATGATGATGATTAATGTCTGACACATGATGATTAGTGCCTGACACATGATTAGTGTCTGACACATGATGATGATGATTAATGTCTGACACATGATGATTAGTGTCTGACACATGATTAGTGTCTGACACATGATGATTAGTGTCTGACACATGATGATTAGTGTCTGACACATGATGATTATTAGTGTCTGACACATGATGATAATTAGTGTCTGACACATGATGATGATTAGTGTCTGACACATGATGATTAATGTCTGACACATGATGATAATTAGTGAATGACACATGATGATGATTAGTGTCTGACACATGATGATGATGATTAGTGTCTGACACATGATGATAATTAGTGTCTGACACATGATGATGATTAGTGTCTGACACATGATGATTAGTGTCTGACACATGATGATTAGTGTCTGACACATGATGATTAATGTCTGACACATGATGATAATTAGTGTATGACACATGATGATGATTAGTGTCTGACACATGTATTATTACTAGACATTACTAAACTAGTTTTAACATTCCTTCTCCAGGTACACAGGTTGGACTAGTCAGTCAAAAAGTATCCCAACATCAGGAGAGCTGAAGCATTGTATAATGGACAAATCCCTCTACATGTAAGTGGTTACTGCTTTCTTTCTTTTGTGTGCCATACCTCTCTTCTCCAGCTCTCCCTTTCAGACTTGTAGGTTGGATTGAAGATGTGCCTGACTTACAGATCTGTCTCATCCTCCAGTATCTCACTGATTACTTTCCTCTACTTACATGCCTGATGACATTTTCCTTGAAAAGTATGAAAAGATAAGGTGACAGAATATCTTACTTACTTACTTAGTAGTTCCCCTTTACCGTGAGGTGTAGAGGTTTGTAAGAGAGAGCGCCATACTATCCTATTGGTTGTCTTCCTCCTGGCCTGGTTCCATTCTAGTCCTCAGTCCTTCAAAGATTGTCTAATGTTGTCCTCCCAGCGGTCTCTGGGTTGTCCTGGAGGTTTGGGTCCCTGGCTCTTAGTTTCCCATGCTTGTTGTGGTAGCCGATCTTCTCCCATTCTGCAGACATGGCCAAACCATCTTAGTTGGGACTGTTCTACTTGGGTCTGCAGGGGTTGAGATTTTAGGCCTTGGTGTATCATCTTTTTGCAGACCATGTCTCTTCTGGTTACTTCAACTACCTTCCTCAAACATGACTTGCTCCAGTCAAAGACTCTTCTTTGACCTGTTCTACCAGCTTAATCTGATACTTTTTTTTTCTCTCGTGATATCACCATGGTTTTTGTTTTAGAGCTGCTTATGACCATCCCTCTCTTCTCCAGCTCTTCCATCCAGACTTGCAGGTTGGATTGAAGATGTGCCTCTGATTTAGCAATCAAGGCAACATCATCAGCAAATGACAGCTCTAAAATACAGACCTATCTCATTTTCCAGTGCCCTAATTCAAAACCGGTTTCACGCCAATGTGGTTAGGTCTAGAATGACGTGAATCTAAAAATAGTACTAGACGCTAGAGTTGTTATCAACGAGCAAAATTTGCCGCGTATTTGTACCAACTTTCCGATCATGCATTGAAGATGAATAAAAAAAACATGGTGTCTCTTAAATTAAATGAAGAGAAGATTGGGCCAGTCGTCACAATCATCATCTGTTCTTGACAGTAGCTGAGTATGGTCTGGGAATACTCACGCTTTCAGTATTGCAATGTGAATGACCGAAACGCATTCAAAATGAAAAGATGCATTTAATCTTGGACTATACGTGAGTGTAAAAGTCAGATGTGAAAGGTGGGTTTGTACGGAGAGATGTATAAGGTTATAATTTGACTGGAGATGTAGAATGTCTTTTAGATGTATACAGTTGTTCAGTGTAAATGCCCAGATGTAACGTACTGTTTTCCTGTGTTATGAATGTTAGTACGTTGAGCGTGTCGTGTTGTCCTGGACAGTACCAAGTAGTAGCGAGGAATTAGGTCACTAGCGTGAGGTGCCGCCAGGATATAGTAGACACATACATAATGTCCGTATTCCTGTAGATTCAGACGTGTAGTACTTGTATGACAATGTGGTTGATTGTGTAAGTGAGTAATTAACAGTGATGATAACACGAAGGCCGTATAGGCTCTTGGACGACTTTACATTAACTCACACAACCACAAGTAGAAGTCAGTGAAGTAGGGAATGCTGCTGACGTTTACAATATTTATTGATGATGTACGATAATACGATGATGATGGACAAAACAGTCAGTAGTATAAGATCGTGTACATAATATGTGTAGTTAAAAAGGTCAGCTTCAGACATCACAGATCCCAGACATGTAACAATGTCTTGACCAATGTTTACTGTTTATGCAATAGCTCTAATCCCTGACTGAGCCCCGTCAGGTAAGCCCTAGCAAATATATTGCTTAGTACGGGTGATATCAGTTATTTAAACAAAGTCAATGCCATTGTCCTACAATTAGCAAAAAGACTTCAGACTGGCCTCACATGCCAGATACTTCATTCTGGTGAAGAATATATATGATGACAACAAAATCAGGCCGCAGGTCGCGGGCCTCGATAATCAGGTCACTCTCAGTTTACACAAGCTTCTGAGATTAAATATACTTTCTGCCAAACCATATTCCGCCTGCATTGCGGATCCATAAAGATGATTCCTAGTCTTATGTGTGTAACAGGTCATCTTAGACCTAGTCTTTCAAATATGAAGCCATACTGGGGTACAGTATAATAACTCCTTGTGAGCTTCGCTCACTATGTCGCCATCAGCAATAAATGTACCTGTAAGATCTAAATGGGACGAAAAGATTGAATAATGTTCCAGTTTCCTTCTCAAAGAATCCTTACACTCTAAGGTAACACAACACAGCCAATACTGGCATAAAGAAACACTCAGGGACGGAAGAATGCCAAAACAGCCATTCCCAGAATTTCCAATCCCTATCGAAAACTTGGCAGAGAGAAATCTACGGATCGGGACATCCGTTCTAAGCCTCAGGTACACTCTCTCTGAATCAGTCTCCCGGCTTTTGCCGCCAAGACCCGCGCATGCCCACAGAGCATGGACCAGATCGAGGCAAACCCAGACCAGGCGTTTCCGACCAAACGGGTGATAAAGATACTCCGTATATGGTCCTATAAATAGACTTAAGACATGTCAACTCTAAGACATGCCTGAGAAGGACAACATAAGACAGGAGAAGATAATCACCAGTCAAACCTGTCACAGAAAGATAATAACATTTATCTCTCTTTGATCACATTAAACCAACCACACATTAGGTTGGCGTTTTTTCCACCGTCAAAAATGACGGCAACATTACCACACCTCCCGGGGAAAAAAATGGCACTTTTTTTTTTGAAATACATCTATGAGCCAGGTGCATTAAGCTCATAACGCATGAGTAATGCGCCGATGAAAGGATCACCAAAAAGAGTCCATTGTTTTTCGGGGAGAATCTTCGAAGTAACTGCTATGGCAGTTTTCCCCAGTGAATCTCTGTGCGTCGGGATGACGACAGAATTCCTTGTGTAGTTCTGAGGATTCATTTACCAGGTAATACCGACCTTTATGCATTATTACGCTTTTCGGTGGCAGAACATGTAAAGGATTACCTAGGGTGAACAGCAGTTCACGGATCCGCCATTTCAGAACTTATATATTTGTGCTCGAGGTAGCCATCCAAGACTGTTAGTCTTATATTGTCCAGAAATCCAGTGACGAAGATATATTGTGGGAGCCGCAGATTGGCGGAACTTCTATCTACAATAAGTATTACTGCAGGGTTGGTGATAACCTATTTAACAGAAGTACACGGCCGACGTTAGGACGAGGCCTGTGCTTCCGGCTATTATACTACAGCCTGATATGTGCAATTGGCGGGAGTGCCAAGTTGCACCTGTGTGTCAAGGTAACTAAGGCATCTGACGCGTTTAGTCAGAGACGCCAAGGGCGACGCTACGAACTGTCATTATTGAAGAACTTTGCTATTGACCATGCACGTCTATTCTGATGTTTACCTTTTTGAATGCCAAATGTATACCTATCGATGTCAGGTCAGCATGACCTTGTTACACTGACTGTTCCTGTTGATATTATGTGTGTTCCCGTCAATAAATGTCTTGAAACATGCCTGCAGTGTCAAAGCATCCTTGATTACTGCATGTGAGAGTATGGGTTGCAGGATCTACATCTATACGAGCCTAAACACATTCGCGTCTTCATTCGCACCCACACTCAATTCATCATACGCTCGCACTACACATCTAACAACATGTATACTGTCTTGGGCCAGTGATCACCTCAACAAGAAAAAAAGACAGTTACATTTCTGGTGGACCAGTTACGTGGGCTCTTATGATACATTTCTTGTCGCCAATGTGGCCTAGAAACTTACATTTCTGGATGGACCAGATCTGTGGGTTTAAAAAGAACAGAGCGAGCATTTGACATTATTGTTGACATTTATGGATCCAGAAATTTACATTCCTGGTTGGCTGTTACATGTATGATGTCTCCAGTTTTGTCGAGAAAGTTACAAGAAGGACAAGTACACATTACACTTCTGATCTGTGGGTCTAAGCTACACACGGGACAGCCGTAACACACAACGCTAATTCTACACTTGCAAGTTTTGGCTACAACAGGACAGATATAGGTCATCAACGGTTGACACAAATAAACAGTATGAGCATTTATATTATAATGCTACATAAAGCATAACAAGACAAGTACTGAAGTGAACTACTAGGCATTTGCTACGTGGACCATAACTGCATAGAAGGCGGGTTCCTATTGTAAACAGTACTGCGGGTTGTGACACGTTTCATTCAACAACAGACTTTTCTAGGTCAGAGCATTCAAGCTACATTGTTGGAGGTCAAGTGTCTGTAAACAGTACGTGAAATTGTAAACATTCAATGTGCAAGCCCTAATTTGAGAAGGTCATAGTAACTTTGGTTCGTGAATACTTTATGTTACAGTGGATTTGACGTTCAGTGCGCGTTTGACATTCGTTTCTGTGTTCGCAAGGAGCAAGAAATTTATTTTAGTTTCAGCTGTGACTGAACTTGTTCTGCAACACATTGAAATTGATTGCTATATGTTTATGTCACTTCTACTGTTTTTGGTGTATTTTTCTGCGGGTTTTTCGGTTGGTGGGTGATGCGTGATGCCATATGATGATGGATGGTATCCGCATGTCTGGTTTTGTGTAGTGTGTAGATGTGTTCAGTCAAAACAATGTTCATACAACAATAACAGGGCAATCCACATAGGACGTCAGTAAACTCACGACGTATAAAGTCAATGAGTCTTGAAACAGCCGTTGACGTTTTTCTTCATTATTTATTGTGGACAACAGTGGAAAATTCCTGGGGGACCTGGATTTACGCAGATGATGTAGGCATTCAAACAGTTCATTATCACAGCAACATTCAATACAGCAATAGTGTCACGGTAAACAGCATTCCAATGATGAGTCAGAACTGCATGTTATATTTCAAAGTGCTGTATCATGGTTGAACGGGAAAAACTACATCCTTTTCAATTAACAGGCAGTAAAATACTCAGATGGTGACACAGATCAAGAGAAATCTCCTACTAGTTTGCTTCAGGCAAGACAGCGCCTGCAAAGATATAAAACATTTCAAATTATCGATCATTGAATATACATAAAGGTCTTTTAATTCAAATGTTATCTTCATGTTAACAACGTAGCAAGTGATGAGTCCTTGGAAACATAATCAAAATCATGGAGTACAAGCTGAATACGATTCGAGAACAAATGGGAAAACTCATGAACATCAGTTGGAAAGAATTTCAAGACTAATCGACAAATAAGAGAATCTCGACTCTAGGCAGAAATATGTCTCCGACTATATAAGGAAAAGAGTTGGTCATATATCGGTCATGTCCTTTCAATGAAAACAACAGAAATACCACTACAGGCGCTCCGACATGTGGGAAAACCTGAGGGTAATCGGAAAAAACGAAAGACCAAAAGAAACACACATCCCTGACAGAACAAAAAATAGCGGAGATCCCCTCTTCAACGAGGCATCTCTTTCGCCATTCCAAATCGCTCACTTCCCACTAGTCGTGGGCGGAAACCGATCGACCAAACAACAAGACAAGTCATGCGCAGTCCAGCGCAAAATGACCACAGCTCAAACTTAACTGCATTCGATACCAACGCGAGAAGACAAATGCTTACCGAGAAAAGTGACTATAGATTTCAAGCAGTTGTTGCCCTTGCGTTATAAAATAGATATTGTAAAAAACGATGTTGCGAGAATTTATCACGCAACAGTGGGTCTTACGGTAAATATGCCACTTGATCGAGGCTTACTGTAAGCGGTCTGTAGGTGCAAATTTTCTTAATTTGGAAATTTGCTAGTGACAATTGGTCGCTATTGATGTTAGCTGTGATGTAATTGTACTTAACGTTGTTTTTGTAATATTTTGTCTGTTTTTCAGTTTTGATTGTCGATTTGTTTTGTTTGTATTCTGTAGGTCTCTCCTTTCTTGTGTATTTCTCTACACATTTTTGGTTAAAACAGTGTTGCCATTTGTATTGTTTTGTATTTTTTGTCTTTGTATTTTTTTTTTGGTTGTACTACATTACTGTCATGCACAGTCTACATACACATACTTGGTCATGTTTTGATATTATTGATAAGGTAGACTCTTCATATAGAGTTTGTTAAATAATATTATATAAGATATTTATACAAGTTCTTTGATAAAAGACTTGTTATCTACAAAGATTGAGACAAGGTGAAATACATATTCAAGTTCTTTATAAAAAAGACTTGTGCCCATAGTGAGTGGGATATAAGGGAATTTTTTTTTCCCACAGGTACTCAAGTGATTTTTTGGGTACATTATAAACAAGAGGAACATACAAAGTCTTTGTCTAAGACTAAGACAGTAAAATAAAGTGAAGTGAGTATACAAGTCTAGCATTTCAGACTTGTCTCCCATTGAAGTGGGATAAGGTAATTTATTTAATTTTTTTTCAGGTTTCTGATCTCATTAGACAGAATGTCTACATTGGATTTCTTCATCCAGCAAGGGTTGACCCTTGGTAAGTCTGGTAAAGAATTGGAAGAATATTCATCTGCTCAATTCGCCATTGCATTAAAGTCAGAAGAAAAGAAACAAAAAGAGGAAATTAAATTGAAAGCAGAAGCTGAACTAAAGAAGCTAGAAGCTGAGAATAGAAGATTAGAACTTGAAGAAAGAAGGTATCAAAGAGAGGCTGAGGAGAGAAAAGCTCAAGCTGATGAAAGAAAATTCCAGATGGAAATGGAAGACAAAAAAATTCAAGCTCAGGCTGCTGCAGAGGAAAAAAAAAACTTCAAGCTGCTGCTGAGGCTGAAATTAGAAAAAATGGAACATGAGGAAAGAAAACAGAAGATGGAACTTGATGAAAAAACTCGCAATTTTGGAGTTAGAGAAATTGAAATTGGCGAGTACGGGTGCTCAGCAAACAACTTCGAGTACGACAAAGGAGTTTGTTAGTAGGATTAAATTGCCTCATTTCAATCCTTTAAAGGATGACGTAGCAGATTATCTAGATAGATTCCAATTTTTGTGCGATACGCATAACATAAAAAAGGAAAAATATGTTGAACAACTGATGCCATTTTTTACAGGTGACACAGTGACTACTCTTATGACAATAGACGAACATGAGAGGACTAATTATGATGTTGTCAGGGCAGCATTACTAAAGAAATACCAATTAAAACAAGAAGACTATCGTCTTCGTTTTAGGACAATGTTGCCAGAAAATGGAGTAGATTTCTCTGATTTTGTTACAAAGATACGTCGTACATTTACACGATGGGTTGAGTTGTCTCAGATTGAGAAAACATATGAAGGTCTAATGGACTTATTATTGCGAGATAAGGTTTTGTCATCTGTTAATGATTCTTTTCTTGCATTCCTTCATGAGCGTAAGCCTAAAAACTTAAAAGAAATGGAGGAATACTGTTGTCAGTATGCCACAGCACATCCCCATGCTACAGTTAGCAATTCTAAAGTGAAAGAAGGGTTGCCAGCTGCTTCGGCAACACCATATGGCCCTAATTTCAGAAAAAAATTTCAGGGTGCTCAACAAAATTGGAATAGGGGAAGTAATCAAAATTACACTCAGAAGCGGAGTAATCCAACACATGATGGTTCTTCGTCTATGCAGTGGAGACAAGATGGTAGTTCTCGTAATTTTAGTGGTAATAATTTGAGACACTTTCGTAAAGGCTATCCAAATAATAACTATTCAAATTTTCGAGGTAATCATTCTCGACGTCAAGATTATGACGATGGTGAATTTAGAAACCGGGATTCAAACCGGAATGATGATTACAATAGACAATATGATAACAATTACAGGGGAAATGATAGTCGAAATAATTACAGGGGAAATGATAATCGAGGTAGACCTAGGTTTAACAAAAAAAGACCTTACCAACAGGCAAACTCTGCGCAACAAGAGTTTGATGGAGCCTGTAATACAGTAAATGATAGTGGTAACTCTAGGGCTATCACTGGTTGTGCTTTCGATTTTGGGAGAGCAACTGAATGCCCCCAATGCTTAACATTGTTTGACTCATCAACTGTATCTACGCTAAGTTGTGGTCACCCTCTTCCTGCTCTACCTGCTACAGTTGCGCATGATGGGAGAGGATCTCTCATCTTACATAAAGGTCTAATAAATGATAGGCTAGTCTCAGTACTTTTCGATTCGGGATGTACTACCGTCGGGGTTAAGGAGTCTCTGATAGATCCTTGCTGTGCCACTGGAAAAACAATCAAATGTGTTACATTTGGTGGTACTATGGAAAGCTATCCTACTGCTATTATTAGGATTGACACTCCTTTCTTCACAGGAGATGTCCATGCATGTCTTCTTCCTAATCCTATTGCGGATCTTATAATCGGTCGTATTCATGGGGTTAAGGAATGCACCCCGCAACAAATTTCTAGTTGGGAAGAAAAAAACATTCAAACGGTCAATGCAGTGGTGACAAGAGCTCAAGCTCTTAATCCCCCAACTTCATCTGATAATAGTAATGAAGTTGATAGCCAAGACGAGCACTTGGTGATTTCCCATGACTCGTTTGTTAAACGTCAAGAAGAGGATCCTTCTTTGAAGAAATACTTCCTTCTTGCAAAGAAAGGGGATCCCAATCAAAATACGAATCACAAATCGTATATCACTATGAAGAATGGTATATTGGTACGAATGGTACAACACTCGGACAAGTCTATGCACTCGCAAATTCTTGTGCCTAAGTGTATGAGAGCCTTAATTCTTCGGCATGCACACGATTCTCAGTGTGCGGGACACATGGGTTTTTCCAGAACTAAAACTAGAGTCCTTGCGTCATTCTTTTGGCCATTCGTGAATAAAGACATCCGAATTTATTGCCGATCTTGCAAAATTTGTCAAGAGGTCAAGTCTAGGGGTCCGAGACATGCTGCTCCTATTCAGGCTGCAGATATTCCGATTCGGCCGTTTCAGAAAATGGCTATAGACATCATTGGTCCGTTCAAAATTAAGTCAGCCAGAGGACACCAATTTATCCTCACTTGCGTGGACATGTGCACGCGTTGGCCAGAGGCTATTCCTCTGAAGAGCATATCAACTGTCGATATCGCTGATGCTCTTTGGCTCGTATTTTCTCGTCTGGGATTCCCCGGAGAAATACTGTCGGATCACGGCACTCAGTTAATTTCGGACGTTATGTCTCAGGTAATGGCTACGCTAGACATTAAAAGGTCTCTCAGTAGTATTTATCATCCAATGTCCAATGGATTGGTAGAACGTCTTAACAGGACACTAAAGAACTTACTTGGCAAGATAACGGAGGATCATCCTGAAGATTGGGACAGGGTTTTACCTGCAGTCCTCTTTGCCTATAGAGAGGTTCCCAACGAGCATACAGGGTTTTCTCCTTTCGAACTTGTCTTTGGCGCGCAACCGCGCGGGCCAATGTCCTTGTTACACGATTTGATAACTTCCGATAATATTGACGATGATACACACACAATCGTCATATGAATATGTTATAGCTCTTAGAGAAAAGATTATCGAATCGTGCAGGTTAGCAACTTCATCTTCCGAATTTGCGAAAGAAAAAGCTAGGCGATTTGCTAATAAGAAAAGACGCCTACGTCAACTTTGTCCTGGAGACAAAGCATATGTTTTACTGCCCTCAAGAGAGAATAGACTTCTCATTTCTTGGAAGGGTCCATACACTATAGTCTCGAAAATTTCTGATGTCGACTATATTGTCGATGTGGATGGAAGGCATAAAACCTTCCATATAAATATGTTAACAGAGTTTATTGAACGTCCAGACTATTTACAGCCTATTTTCCAGGCGACGGACGACTCTCCAGTTCAACATGGTCACATCTCATCCCTGTCCGTTATACAGGATGAGGAAACTATTTTTTCTGACGTGAACTTACCTCTTCCTACGATTCCACTTATTTCAACGGAATCGTGGAGAGACGTTACAGTCTCTTCTAACTTGTCTTTTGAGGAACAACGTCAAGTATCCTCTACGTTACAATCATATCAGGATGTCCTTACCGACATTCCTGGACACACAGATGTCATAGAACATGACATCATACTTACTGATCGTAATCCGATCAGAGTAAGACCATACCCAATACCTATTCATTTTCAAGCACAAGTCGAGAAAGAATTGGATGAAATGATTCAACTACAAATAATTGAACCATCCACTTCAGCTTATTCTTCGTCGATAGTTATTGTTCGAAAGAAAGACAATAACATACGTCTTTGCGTTGATTATCGCAAATTAAATCAAGTTACGAAGTTCGATGCTGAACCTATGCCGTTATTAGATGATCTACTTATTAGACTTTCTAAAGCTAAATTCTTTACTAAACTAGACTTGTCGAAAGGTTATTGGCAAGTCCCATTGACGGAACACGCCAAACCTCTCACTGCTTTTTCGACACCTAGGGGTCTGTTTCAATGGAATTTTATGCCTTTCGGGCTTATGAACGCCCCAGCGACTTTCGTACGCATGATGCGACGAATTCTATCAGATCGTGCAGATGTCATTGCATATTTAGACGACATCTGTCTTTTCAGCGATACTTGGGAAGAACACTATGTGGGTCTAAAGGAATTGCTATCTACTCTACGTGAGCATAGTTTGACTGCTAAACCCTCTAAAGCTTTTGTTGGGTTTAGTGAAATTTCCTTCCTAGGTCATCGAGTTGGTCATGGTCTGTTGAAGACAGAGGACCAAAACATTTCAAAGATATTAAATATCTCGGTTCCGAAGACAAAAAAGCAAGTGCGTAGTCTCTTGGGATTGATACAATTCTATGGAAGATTCATTGAGAATCTGTCCTCCATTATGGCACCACTTTCAACGTTATTGAAAAAAGGTTCTCCTAATATGGTGCGTTGGTCCCAAGAATGCCAATCTTCATTGGATCAGGTTAAGAATTTGTTCTCATCTCATCCTATCTTAAGACTACCGACGATTGATAAGACTTTTGTCCTTCGTAGTGATGCCTCTTCCACTGGCATTGGAGCGGCACTAATGCAGGAATATTCAGGAACTCTGCATCCTGTAATGTATATTTCTAGGAAGCTGAATGCGGCAGAAAGGAATTACTCGGTTTTGGACCGTGAATTGTTAGCTATGGTTTGGTCCATTCTTAAGCTACAAAGGTTCCTTCTGGGCGCGCATTTCTTTATGGAAACCGACCAAAAAGCTCTTACGGCTATGCAAAGTAAGGATTTGAAGAGCTCGAGATCTACTCGTTATGCTATTGCTCTTCAGCCTTTCCATTTCACGGTGCGAGCTATCCGTGGTTCGGATAATGTGATGGCGGACATATTGTCTAGATGCCCACATGATTCCAGTTAAATCTTGTGTCCTAGTTTTTCCTGATATATTTTCAGACTTAGGTCTGTCCTTAATATCATAATATGTTGTAATACAAATGTATTTGGATGATGTTTAGATAATTTAACAAATTTCATTTTGTCCATCCATCAGTGATATGTTGCTAAAATAGCATTGACATTTGTATATTGCTATGATTATATTATTTAGTAATGTTTGATATATGATTGGTATTGCCAGCAACTTAGGTTTCTTGAATGGTATCCCTTAGTTTGTTTGGCTTAAAGGAAATATTTTCTCCTATGTTGGGAGATGATTTGTACCCTCTTCTATTGTACCTGATATTAGGTTCATTGTTTGCATGAGCACAGAAGTGATACTGGTGCTATCTTGCTCATGAACATATTAAAAAAAAAAAAATTGCATTTTTTTTTTTTACAGGGGGGTGGTAGTAATGTTGCTGTCATTTTCGACGGAGTCATCTGTCAAGTTATTTGCTTATGTTTGTATCATAAGTATAATTGTGTCTTTACCTGCGATGTCAGGTTGATTAGGGGTTGTCTTCCCTTGTTTATTCATTCATTGTGTTTGACCTTTAGGGTCAGAGGTTGTCAGTTCGGGCGTAGGCCTATGGGAAGGTTTTTTAAGCGGGAGTGAGATATACTTCCGGGAAGCCGGGAGGTCCTGTTTTTCTGAAGGGACCAAGAGTCCATTGTTTTTTCGGGGAGAATCTTCGAAGTAACTGCTATGGCAGTTTTCCCCAGTGAATCTCTGTGCGTCGGGATGACGACAGAATTCCTTGTGTAGTTCTGAGGATTCATTTACCAGGTAATACCGACCTTTATGCATTATTACGCTTTTCGGTGGCAGAACATGTAAAGGATTACCTAGGGTGAACAGCAGTTCACGGATCCGCCATTTCAGAACTTATATATTTGTGCTCGAGGTAGCCATCCAAGACTGTTAGTCTTATATTGTCCAGAAATCCAGTGACGAAGATATATTGTGGGAGCCGCAGATTGGCAGAACTTCTATCTACAATAAGTATTACTGCAGGGTTGGTGATAACCTATTTAACAGAAGTACACGGCCGACGTTAGGACGAGGCCTGTGCTTCTGGCTATTATACTACAGCCTGATATGTGCAATTGGCGGGAGTGCCAAGTTGCACCTATGTGTCAAGGTAACTAAGGCATCTGACGCGTTTAGTCAGAGACGCCAAGGGCGACGCTACGAACTGTCATTATTGAAGAACTTTGCTATTGACCATGCACGTCTATTCTGATGTTTACCTTTTTGAATGCCAAATGTATACCTATCGATGTCAGGTCAGCATGACCTTGTTACACTGACTGTTCCTGTTGATATTATGTGTGTTCCCGTCAATAAATGTCTTGAAACATGCCTGCAGTGTCAAAGCATCCTTGATTACTGCATGTGAGAGTATGGGTTGCAGGATCTACATCTATACGAGCCTAAACACATTCGCGTCTTCATTCGCACCCACACTCAATTCATCATACGCTCGCACTACACATCTAACAACATGTATACTGTCTTGGGCCAGTGATCACCTCAACAAGAAAAAAAGACAGTTACAGATGTCTTGAAAGCAAAATCCTCAAGGAACATCAGGACGTCTATAGAAGTCATCGTAGATATACAGCGTTCCAACATATCACACCAGTTTGCTGAGAACAATACAAATAGTACACTTATTAGAATATTATAATGTACCATAGTCACTTATGGAGCCGCGGTAGCATAGTGGTTAGTGCACTGGCTTCCTAGCGCAGTGGTCTATGGTTCGATCCCCAGATGAGGCGGGAATTTTTTAGGCCACAAACGGCTCCTGGGTCGACCCAGCCCCAAATGGGTACCAGAGCAACTCTGGGAAGGTTAAGGCGGCCGGCATGATGCCGACCACATCACCCCTAGTGTGCCAACGGTCAAGATAATATGGGCCTAACACCATATTCCCAATATGCCTCAAAGGGCGTGTAACGGGTTCCTTTACCTTTACCTTACCATAGTCACTTAATATATATATCTAAACTATAAATGTGGCCGCATTAATTTTTTCGACCTTTATTTCATATGAAACAAAGTCTTCCTCTGTTTTACCGAAGACGGTAACAGAGAAAGCAAGAAATCAATACATAACCATGAGTTTAAACAAAGTGACAACAAGTGTTACAGAAGCATGTTATTGTAAGAATAGATCATAACTTTAAATATGTAACAGTGGATCTAGACAAAAGAGCTAAGTAGCTTCATGTGGGCATCGAGACAATATGTCTGCCATCACATTATCTGAACCACGGATAGCTCGTACCGTGAAATGAAAAGGTTGAAGAGCAATAGCATATCGAGTGGATCTCGAACTCTTCAAATCCTTATTCTGCATAGCTGTGAGAGCTTTTTGGTTGGTTTCTACTACAAAATGCGCGCCTAGAAGGAATCTTTGGAGTTTAAGAATTGCCCAGACCATAGCAAGCAATTCTCGGTCTAGAACAGAATAATTCCTTTCTGCCGCATTCAGTTTTCTCGAGACATACATTACAGGATGCAGAGTCTCAGAATACTCTTGCATCAGTGCCGCCCCGATCCCTATTGCTGAGGCGTCACTACGAAGGACAAACGTCCTATCGGTTGTAGGTAGTTGTTGCGCACATATTTTTGATGCACAGATTACGACATAACTAATTGATATGAAAAAGAGATTACTTTTGTTACAGTCAAAGTTATATCATCCATGATTTGATTTATACTTTTGATTATGTGGATGATATCCCCTTGAATATTGATTTCGCGGATGAATACCGAATTTATGTAATTTCTCATTTGTTAGGGCCAGAAAATAGATTGATCTTGTTCAGTATGTTTATGGCTGTAGCGAAATGTTTTTTGTTTAGAGGGAGAAAGTGTAAGTATGACAGACTTGATGGAAGAATAAAAGATAATCTTTAGAGGAAACTCTTCCAGACTGCAAGTTGAATGCACAGTCTCTCCTCGGGAATTAGTCCACTCAAAAAAACTTTCCAAGAGAATTCTGGTGAAACTAAACAGGATATTCTCTAGGCGATAAATTCTTTATCCGATATCCTACAAAGGACTATGTATAGTACATATAGATGGATAAGAGATTTGGTGCCCAGCCACATAAAAAATATCCCGACCCAATAGTGTTTATTAATTATGGCTCTGCCCCCAGGGTGTAGATTTATGTTATTAAAACTATACAACCCAATTAAATATTACAAAGAAAATAACAACAGACTCGGTTATGTAAAGTTTTCAAAAAATGAAAATAGAATCTCACAATATATTCAAATATACAACTAATATGTTCCCTAATCTATGAATGGTTCTGATCCATGTCAGAATTAATTTGTAATCATAGGACAATAGGAATATTCGGTGGTGGTTCTGCTGGCAGGTTCAGATACTCATCTCAGATGCTGATGTAGTCTTGTTGCCAGGGGTTCAATATGTCCCAGCACTCCAGGTCCCGCAAGTTCTTTTTAGGGTTTCAGAGGATGGCAAGTTGCTTCTTCTCCGTCTTGACTCAGGGCGCATCACCAGCTGGGATGGATTAAGTCTGCCCTTGAGAACACTGCTTATGGTTTAGTCTTCTGGTATGACAACCTGATAGGACTGGATTGACAAACATAATAATAATAATAGCCCCTTCAGTCATAACTGACTATGGGAATGCGCCCCTGAGGTGACAGCCCTCAGCTGCTTATTTTCCTGGTGCTCCTTTCGACGTTTTCTCCTCACCTCTGCTTCTTGTGTGAGACTCTCTTCGCCCAATCTGAGGTGGCGCCGTAAATAGCATCGCCACTTAGTGCGATCGGCAGCTTCATCCTCCCATGTTGCTGGATCCATGTCCAGTGCCCTCATATCTCTCTTGCACACATCTTTGGACCTCAGCTGTGGTCGCCCAACTGTTCTCTTGCCATCTGCTAATTGTCCGTAGAAGATATCTTTTGGGATGCGACCATCTTCCATGCGGCGAACATGGCCAAGCCAGCGAAGTCTGCGCTGTCTAAGCAGCGTATACATACTTTGAAGGCCAGCACGTGACAACACCTCGACATTTGTCACTTTATCCTTCCACGAGATGCCGAGGATGCGGCGTAGACACCGCAAATGGAAGGTATTGAGCCTTCTTTCTTGCTTAGCATAGGTCGTCCAGGTCTCGCTGCCATATAGGAGTGTGCTGGTGACGCAGGCATTATATACCGCAGCTTTGGTCTTCATTGTGAGTTTAGAGTTTCCCCAAACACGCGATGTGAGGCGGGCAAAGGTAGCTGCAGCTTTGCCAATGCGGCTGTCGATTTCTGTATCCAGTGAGAGTTTTGTCATTGATGGTAGACCCTAGGTATGTGAAAGTGGTGCACCACTGCCAATTCATAGTTATCGATAGTGATAACTGGTGCAGCACCCACATCCTGACTCAGCACATTCGTTTTCTTTAGACTTATTGTGAGGCCAAAGTCCTTGCATGCTTTAGTGAAGCGATTCATTAAGCTCTGAAGCTCCTGTTGGCTTTCAGTGACGACTGCAGCATCATCAGCGAACAACAAGTCTCTTATAGTGACCCTTCTGATTTTTGTTTTTGCCTTCAGCCTTGAAAGATTAAACAGACGGCCATCTGACCTAGTGTGAAGGCATATTCCTTCAGTTGCATCTCTGAATGCATGTTTCAAGAGTAAAATTGACAAACAATTGAAGCGCCATTAGTAATCTTGCCAGAGAAGTCATTTCCCATATCTGCTGGGCGCTAATCGTCCATCAGAAATCTAACAAACATTCATAGCTAACATCAATAACAAAGTACTATTTATTATCTATAAAATACTATAGCATAACGGATGTTATAAGCCTACAGTTGGGTCTCAACCTATATCTGGCTTCCAGCTTGTTTACCGCAGGGATTTTCAACATGTGGGCTGTTAGCTTCACCAACTGTGAAGTTTGGGGCAGTGGTCATCAAAAGTTTGAGAACCACTGGTCTACCTTGTGCCCACAGAGCAATAAAATCAATTTGGGGTCACTGTCAACAATGGTTTGAGAACCACTGGGTAATAGTTTTCTATTCTGCTGTAACATGTTGGGGTGTCATTGCTGCCAAGGTTTGAGAACCACTGAATTACAAGTCAGTCAACATATTCATTTATAAATTTTGCTACAGTGCTGTTGCCCATTATTACATAGTTCTAAGTTTAAGTGATAGGCATTCATATACCTTATTAATACCATCATAACATAGGATACATGCACATTAACACATTAAAATATAATTAATAAGGATATTTGCAGAAATCAGTTCAGGATTAAAATATGACAAGAATAATCGTGGCTGAAATCATACATTAAAATTAGTAGAACTCATTCAGTATAAAACAGGACAAGGGTAGTTCATAGATGAAACTTTCAGTATACATAATGTTGTTGTCTCCTGTACAAAATCAAGGATATTAATTTCTGTCACAGTGAAAATCAAAAGATACTGACATGATATGTTGTAGATAAACATATGATTAATTCATGTTATTCATATAACAATATAGATCACTTACTCGCTCAGGCAAGATTCATTGCTGTTTAAATGATCGGGCCCCTCTGTATTTCTTAGGAGCAACCATTTTGTTCCCGGTCAGTCTGCCGGCTTGCGAGAGAAAAGGCCTGCGCTTTGAGAATAGCGCCAAAATCCTCCAGGTTTCCGTTTGGTTGCTGAGGTCAAAGGTCAAACGACAATATACAGCGCTCCTATCCATTGGCTGAACTGCAATTATTCAGGGCGCGGTGTAAAAGTTCACAGCGGTAAAAGGTCACAGTGGTTTTGCCAGTCAAACGTAGAACAAAGGAATTTATTTCCCGAAGCAAATGGGAGATCTCCTGATGTGTATTTACGCGTGGTAGATTCTAGAGAATTTAGAGAGAAGGAATGTTTTGTTATGAGAAAAGATTGACAGAGAGAAAAGAAGGCGAATACACTTCGTGACATAGGCCCCCTTTTAAAAGTTATGCCTACGGCTAACTTAAGTTGAGCCGACTAATTCTCTTCTGTCTGCCAATACCTTCCTGTTTCATATCTCTTGTTAATTCAATCCCATTGTTTCCTCTTTTCCCTCTGTCGAACGGTACGCCTGTAATCCACACATGTCTATCCGTTTCCTCTTCAATAAGTAGTTGAGGTGGGGTGAGCAAGCCTGCTCGCATGATAATCCCACTCTTCCTTTCCTCCTTCTGTATCCTCCATTGAAGCTTGCCTCCTGGCAAAGAGCTTGCATTAACTGATTCCGTACGTAATTATTTTCAGCTCTGGACGGAATTATTTTTAAGCCCCAAAAATTTACACATACATAATTTACGTTTACTGACAATGTGTGTCTAATCATGAGTTAAGTATAACATATTATATATCAAATTAAAGTACATTGGATGAACAATATAAATCCATATGCCTTTCTGGCTAATTTTATGTTATGTTTATGTTATAACAGATAATATGTACACGGAAAAAAAGATAACTTGAAATTTTGAACAAAAATTTTCGACTTACGTAAGGCTTGTAACATAAATTGTTATCACAATACAGTTTCACTGCTCTCTTTGTGCAGGTAATCCATTTAGAAACACAGAAAAAGTAAGAAAGTTATGGTTGATCACACAGTTTGTTCACTGTTTACATATTAGTAACATATCCTGTGTGTTTTCGGCCATTATGGCGATACGACAAAACACGATTAAAGATGAAGATAAATGTGAAAAAATCCCTTCAAACGCAAATGAAAGACGTTGAAGCTTGTTGAAATTTGCCCAGTTTTGTGTTTACTTCCGTTCGAGATAAATTCTGGGCAGTATAAAATATCAGAATAGAAAGAAACAACGAAATAAATCAGCGTCTTTTAAAAGATCTTGCGGCCACAGCGGTCGGCCATTGCGTCTTTTAATAGATCTTACGTACGGAATCAGTTAAAGCATACACTCTGCTTGCAATGCGGTCTATAGCAAATAGTTTTGCATGATGAGGTTGCCAACCTCATACACAACCTTATTTTAGTCATATTACTTGACCTGCCTAAGGACACATATCTATCTCCCCAGGTATGAGAGCGTGTATGTTCCTCTATCGCTGTTTCTCCAGTGACAGAGAAAGATAAGTCTATCATTTGTTCCTGCCCACCAGGTACCAAGGAAATTTGAACCCGCTTCACTTTCTGATCCCAGAGAGTGGGTGAGGTTATCGGAACTGACTGAAGACTAAGTGCTTGAGGCTCATGTTCCTCTTTAGCCGTTTCTCCCGTGTTAGCGGAAGATATTCCTGAAACATGTTTCATCCCACCAGGTACCAAGGAACTCTGGCCCAGCTTCACTTTCTGCACGCAGATAGTGGGTGAGACTATCAAAACTTGTTCAGAATTAAGTGCACTGGGGTGGTCATCCCCTTTGCACTCTTCCAACTTTTCAGTGAAAATATTGGAAGATGAGTTAGGCATTGGAGTTTCCATAGCCTGTTCAGTCACGTCGTCTCTGGATCGTGCTGAGTCTCCTAAGATGATATATTTCCCTCCTTGAGGTATGGGGTAAATTCGTTCATCTAATATTGCGGCCTTTACTTTGCCGTTTACAAAGTTCGACCTAACTTCTACATAAGCTAAAGGCAAAATCATCCTTCTGTTGTTTATCATGGGTGCTGTTACCTCAACATCCTCTTCGGTGACTTGATCAAGGTCGATGACAGAGGCTGAAACAAGGGCATCACACCCAAGACCTTGATAATACAAACAGGTGATTTCTTCTCCATTTACTGTGGCAGTCTCCACATTTTGAGAATCCCTGTATCCACTCCGGGCCTTCGTCAAGTTCCCATCCATGGTAGGGACCTTAGCTTTGTATGAAGTCTGTGGGTTTGGGTCTCGGCGCCTGCAGTCTAACTGATGTAGGGTGGCCGACAGGTGATGCTCAAGAACATCCCTTCCCTTCCCATAGGGTTGCGTAATCCTCTTCTGTTGAGTGATCCTATTTGGTTGAGCAATCCTATTTACTTGAGCGATCCTATTTACTTGAGCGATCCTATTTACCAGGTTTTTGGTGCGGTTGTTTTCAGTATGCCTGTTGTGAGTTTTTGCTGAGGATGAGGAAGATCTCTTCAGATTATTTGCACAGCTGTGCTTAATCTTGTTTTCAGGAGTCTAGAGGTCTCTGTTTAGATATCATAGCCTCTGCTCTGTCTGAGCCTGAATTCTGAGACATAGACTTGGCTTCATGTGGTGCAGTTATATTTACCGCTGAGGGTGGTGATGCAATTGGCAAAGGAGTGGCCTGATGAGTATTCCTAGATTCAAGTTTATCCCTGGATTCCATTTTTGTAGGTTGAAACTGAGTTTCCATTTCTTGCAGTTCTTCCTTACACTGGAGGGATTTTTCTTGTCTTTGTCTCTCATGTTCGACATTCTCTTCCTTGCATTTTGCTCTCCATTCGTTCTGTTGCCCCATTATGCTCATGAAACATTCTACCTGTTCCGAGACATAATTTTCCAGCAAACTTCCCGAGAAGCCAGATAATTTTCCAATCTTATATGATTGCGCTGTCCATTTCTTCAGTCCTTCTATCTCATCCATTTTAACAGCAGTGGTTTTGCTGAGCGAGTATGAGATCTCTAACTCACTATCAAATAAATACAGGTCTAAATACTTTCTATAGCCGTAACTAAACTAAAGTATTTTAACAACCTATGTTATTTAAAACCAGTATACATAAAATATAACTTAAATATTAGTTAACAACATGTAACTAATAACCAGCAGTACCACCAAGAATAGTTTTCATAACCTAACTTAAAATCTATTTTACTTGTAAAAATTTATGTGTAATTTAGTCTAGGGTAATTTATATGTCCCCTCTTTAATCTATTCCTAGCCTGGACACCAATTAGTGACAAGTACCTACAGCAGTAGTGGTCTAGGAAAGATAAGAGTTTTCATATCTCAGACAAGTGTCTAAATATGAAAAAAAGTAGATCCTGGACACGAGCGTCCCAGTGTAGCGAAATGTTTTTTGTTTAGAGGGAGAAAGTGTAAGTATGACAGACTTGATGGAAGAATAAAAGATAATCTTTAGAGGAAACTCTTCCAGACTGCAAGTTGAATGCACAGTCTCTCCTCGGGAATTAGTCCACTCAAAAAAAACTTTCCAAGAGAATTCTGGTGAAACTAAACAGGATATTCTCTAGGCGATAAATTCTTTATCCGATATCCTACAAAGGACTATGTATAGTACATATAGATGGATAAGAGATTTGGTGCCCAGCCACATTAAAAATATCCCGACCCAATAGTGTTTATTAATTATGGCTCTGCCCCCAGGGTGTAGATTTATGTTATTAAAACTATACAACCCAATTAAATATTACAAAGAAAATAACAACAGACTCGGTTATGTAAAGTTTTCAAAAAATGAAAATAGAATCTCACAATATATTCAAATATACAACTAATATGTTCCCTAATCTATGAATGGTTCTGATCCATGTCAGAATTAATTTGTAATCATAGGACAATAGGAATATTCGGTGGTGGTTCTGCTGGCAGGTTCAGATACTCATCTCAAATGCTGATGTAGTCTTGTTGCCAGGGGTTCAATATGTCCCAGCACTCCAGGTCCCGCAAGTTCTTTTTAGGGTTTCAGAGGATGGCAAGTTGCTTCTTCTCCGTCTTGACTCAGGGCGCATCACCAGCTGGGATGGATTAAGTCTGCCCTTGAGAACACTGCTTATGGTTTAGTCTTCTGGTATGACAACCTGATAGGACTGGATTGACAAACAACTGAAGCGCCATTAGTAATCTTGCCAGAGAAGTCATTTCCCATATCTGCTGGGCGCTAATCGTCCATCAGAAATCTAACAAACATTCATAGCTAACATCAATAACACAGTACTATTTATTATCTATAAAGTACTATAGCATAACGGATGTTATAAGCCTACAGTTGGGTCTCAACCTATATCTGGCTTCCAGCTTGTTTACCGCAGTGATTTTCAACATGTGGGCTGTTAGCTTCACCAACTGTGAAGTTTGGGGCAGTGGTCATCAAAAGTTTGAGAACCACTGGTCTACCTTGTGCCCACAGAGCAATAAAATCAATTTGGGGTCACTGTCAACAATGGTTTGAGAACCACTGGGTAATAGTTTTCTATTCTGCTGTAACATGTTGGGGTGTCATTGCTGCCAAGGTTTGAGAACCACTGAATTACAAGTCAGTCAACATATTCATTTATAAATTTTGCTACAGTGCTGTTGCCCATTATTACATAGTTCTAAGTTTAAGTGATAGGCATTCATATACCTTATTAATACCATCATAACATAGGATACATGCACATTAACACATTAAAATATAATTAATAAGGATATTTGCAGAAATCAGTTCAGGATTAAAATATGACAAGAATAATCGTGGCTGAAATCATACATTAAAATTAGTAGAGCTCATTCAGTATAAAACAGGACAAGGGTAGTTCATAGATGAAACTTTCAGTATACATAATGTTGTTGTCTCCTGTACAAAATCAAGGATATTAATTTCTGTCACAGTGAAAATCAAAAGATACTGACATGATATGTTGTAGATAAACATATGATTAATTCATGTTATTCATATAACAATATAGATCACTTACTCGCTCAGGCAAGATTCATTGCTGTTTAAATGATCGGGCCCCTCTGTATTTCTTAGGAGCAACCATTTTGTTCCCGGTCAGTCTGCCGGCTTGCGAGAGAAAAGGCCTGCGCTTTGAGAATAGCGCCAAAATCCTCCAGGTTTCCGATTGGTTGCTGAGGTCAAAGGTCAAACGACAATATACAGCGCTCCTATCCATTGGCTGAACTGCAATTATTCAGGGCGCGGTGTAAAAGTTCACAGCGGTAAAAGGTCACAGTGGTTTTGCCAGTCAAACGTAGAACAAAGGAATTTATTTCCCGAAGCAAATGGGAGATCTCCTGATGTGTATTTACGCTTGGTAGATTCTAGAGAATTTAGAGAGAAGGAATGTTTTGTTATGAGAAAAGATTGACAGAGAGAAAAGAAGGCGAATACACTTCGTGACAATGGCCTGAATTTATATGTATTACTTGTCTAGTACAAGAAGATTCAGTCTTATATTGTATATCTTTGTATGTTTAGGTCGGACTATATTCTTTGTGCCGAACACTGGGGCAGGTATTCGTTTTTCGAGGCATGCGTAGTGAGTCTCGATAATGCCGCCTGATATGGCTGAGTGTGTTTCTTTGGGCTGGTCCCTTTTAAGGGTTGAAAAGTGATTTGTGCATGTTTTTCCAGGAGAAGTTTGTGTCTCTGCAAGAGTCTATTTGTCAGAGATTCTCTTCATGCACTTTGTTATTAATTCGGATTCCAGGTAATGCCAGACCCTTTCTTTTGATGATCTCTACGTGGTTAGGCCTAGATGGAGTCGTATTTTCGAACATCGTTGGTCGTTGATATACCATTGAAGATGACAGGTTTCCCAACAGAGCTGATGTCTACATGTAACAACCTTAGTAATGTGGAACTGTAGGGAAACTCTAGGAAATTACTGATATTCAAATTGTGAATTAACTTTGGCTTATCATTATCCTTCTGCTGGGTGAGTGAGCAAAACTCAGGAAGGTAGCCATCTTGCTTTCTTGTCATCATTATGGATCACTGTCATGAGAACAGTCTATCAAACTTACTATCGGACAGTGATGTGGAGATCTCACTAATATGAAAACCCCTATCGTGGTTTAACTTTATTACATAAATATTTGATATATGTTGCTGGAGAACTTAGCCAAGGAAAAAGGTTCGGCCAGTGAACTCTTTATATGTTTACACACCCACACCCACTGATGCGTTCAGTCAGTTAGGGGATGTGGCAATAGTCTGCCAAAACATTGAATGATTCCTTATATCTTCCATCATATTTGAATGCTGCATGAAATATGATCTATTGTTCAAATGCCTAATGATGTATACGTCAACATGTTCCCACGACTATGTTCCGTGCTGTCCTGATGTGTGTGTCCCTATTAAACGGTGTGAAATGCCCGCTGCAGTTCAAGTCGTCATTGCCTTGCATGAGAGTGTGTGAGAAATATTATCAAGTGGTCTATTACACCGACCTATCACACCATTCGCGTTACTTGACACTCCCACTCAATGCCAACATGACAGGTTGATTTAATGATGCAGAAGTAATCTAAAGGAGACCTGCTTCAGCGATGACCAGTACACGACTCTAAACATAACACCTGCATCCAGATATATCCGTGGTGGACACATGCAGTATCAGTGGTGGCATATACAAGCGTTATCAGTGGTAGGCCATAAACTGTGCTGTTGATGCAGTAATATTGAGAAGTTAATATATTTCATCGGTGGATCTTCTATATACTCATTGTTGAACTTTGTAATAAATAAACTTATTAAAAGTGGAAAATTATTTTGATTAAAAGCTAAGCCTTCTCCACAACACATCTAATGGATTAATGTATGCATTTATGCTATTGATGTTTACATGTTATTTGTTTATATGTATAGTTGTTTATATGTCCGTGGGCGGTTGGTGAGGTGACTAGCACAAGAAATACAGAGTAATATTGGTCTTGTACTAGTGTTCCATAAGGAGCAAATTTCTTAATTGAAATTTGCTAGCGACAACCTGTTGCTATTTCTGTTAGTTAAGACGCGTTTTTTCTTTGTTGTTTTTGTTAATAATTTTGTGTTCCTTAGTTTTGTTTGGATTTGTTTGAATTTGTTGGTCTCATCTTTCCTTTTATTCAGTTCGTTACACCCTTATGTTTATACTCTGTGACGTCATTTGTTGTGTTTAATCCATTGCAGTTATCATCACAGATTCTGTGATTATTTACTTACTTCAGTTCCTTATATTTAATTTAATTTAATTTGATTTCTGCAATTGTTTTCATATTGTCTTTTATGCTTGTCCTTTGTTAATGTCTTTGGTTGACAGATAATAGGAGGTATATTTGAATACACTTATATGATAGTACAGGCCAGTACTTTATTATTATTATTACTGTACAAGGAAGTATACAAGACCTGTTTAAGGCTTGTCTCCCACAGTGATTGGGATAGAAAGATATTATTTTCCACAGGTACTCCAGTGATCATGTGTTTCATTATAAACAGGATAACCATATAAGGTCTTTGACTAAGACTAAGAGAGTGAAATAAAGTGAAGTGAGTATACAAGTCTATAGTACAGACTTGTTTCCGATTAAAGTGGGATAAGGTAATTTATTTACTTTTTCAGGTTACTGATTTCATAAGACAGGATGGCTAATTTAGATTACTTTATCCAGCAAGGGAAATCCCTTGATAAGTCTGGTAAGGATTTAGAGGAGTTTGCAACTGCTCAATTTGCCATTGCATTAAAATCGGAAGAGAAAAAACAGAAAGATGAGAATAAATGGAAAGCAGAAGTTGAAAACAAAAGAAGATAGATGCTGAAAATTTCAGATTGCAGATGCAAGCTGAGGAGAAAAAAGCTGCTGCTGAGGAGAAAAAAGCTGCTGCTGAGGAGAAAAAAGCTGCTGCTGAGGTGAGAAAACTTCTAATAGAAGATAAAAAATTAGAAGCTGCTACTGAGCAAAAAAGATTAGAAGCTGAGGCTGAACAAAAGAGATTAGACAGAGAAGCTGCTACTGAGCAAAAAAGATTAGAAGCTGAGGAGAGAAAAGAAATAAGAGAACATGAACATCAGAAAGAACTTCTAGCATTTGAGTTAGAGAAAATGAAATTGACAAATATGAGTAATGTTAATCAATCATCTGGTGGTAATGGTAAACCCTTTACTTACAAGGTCAAGGTACCAGCGTTCAACTCTGCCAGTGATGACATAGCATTCTGGCTTGATAGATTTGAACGCGCTTGTCGAGCTCATAATGTGGATAAATCACAATATGCTAATCAGTTGTCTGAGAATCTAAAAGGTGATTCTCTGACGAGAATATGTTTGGTTGAGGAAGCTGACAAGGATAATTATGAAGTTATCAGGGCAGCCTTGATAAAGAAGTACCAACTGTCAGAGGAAGGTTATCGTATTTTGTTTAAGACAATGGTACCTCAGACAGGGGTAGAATTCTCAGAATTCATTGCAAAAGCACGTCTTACATTTCAACGATGGATTGAATTATCCAAAATAGAGAAAACATATGAAGCTCTTATGGATTTGTTGCTCAGAGACAAGATCATGTCCTCTGTGAACAAACAATTCCTTGAATTTTTACACGAGCGTAAACCACAAACATTAAATCAAATGCAAGAATTTTGTGACCAATACGTCACGGCACACCCTGACGTAACTCTTAGCAACACTAAGATTAAAGAGGGTATGCCAGTTGCATCAGCAACACAATACAATAATAATTACTCACACAAATTCCAAGGAGCTCAAAATAAATTTGATAAAAAGGTTAGCTGGAATAAGTATCAAAACCAAGGTAACCACTCAAACCAGGGTTCTTCTCCGAAGAACTGGTATCGGGCTGACAGTCCTCGATACGCGAGGGGTGGCCATAATTATAGACATTTCCGCAAAGGAAGTCACTATAGGAACTACCCAAGTTCTCCTTCATGGAAACAACAAAACCAACAATACAGAGACACTCATTATAATGAGCATGATGATTATGATCATGAATATTATGATTCAAACCCAAGTAGGGGTTATAACAGAGGAGGCAATAATAACCATAGAGGTTATGATAATCGAGGTAGATCACAATATAAAAGACATAAATCACAGTACCAGGCTAACTCTGCACAGCAAGAGTTCCATGAAGCCGGTAATCAAACTAATGATAAGAAAGACTCTAATAATGTGGGATGTTCTGCTTTCGATTTTGGTAGAGCATCTCAATGTTCCCAATGCAAAACATTATTCGATCCAACCACGGTTTCTACTTTAAGCTGTGGTCATCCTCTTCCCGCTCTACCTGCGTCAGTCGCGCATGATGGAAGAGGTGCTCTTGTCTTGAATAGAGGTCTAGTAGATGGTACTCCGGTCTCAATTCTTTTAGATTCAGGGTGCACAACCATTGGAGTGAGGCAGTCACTCATAGATCCTTCTCGAGCCACTGGCAAAATAATCAAATGCGTAACATTTGGTGGCACATTGGAGAAGTACTCTACTGCCATTGTCAACATTGCTACTCCCTTCTTTACAGGAGATGTGCACGCATGTCTTCTCCCAAATCCGATCGCTGATCTTATAATCGGTCGCATTCATGGAGTGAAAGAATGCACTCCGCAACACATTGTTGATTGGGAAAATAGGAATATGCAAACTGCTAATGCTGTAGTCACTAGGGCTCAAGCTCTTAACGGGCCTCAATCTTCAAGTTCTGAAGATAACGATACACAGAACCAAGGTGATCCCTTGGAAATTTCTCGTGACTCATTCATAAAGAAACAGGAAGATGATCCTACTTTAAAAAAATTTTTCACGCTAGCAACAAAAGGTGATCCAAATAAAGATACAAATCGTAAATCTTGGATTACGATGAAGAATGGCGTACCTGTATGTATGGTACAAGACTCCGCTAAGTCCAGTCACTCTCAAATTCTTGTGCCCAAAAATATGAGAGTTAAAATCTTACAGCACGCTCATGATTCTCAGTGTGCTGGGCATATGGGTTTTTCCCATACTAAATCTAGAGTTCTTGAATCTTTCTTTTGGCCTTTTGTGAACAAGGACATACGAATCTATTGTCGATCTTGTAAGGTATGTCAAGAAGTTAAATCCAAAGGTCCACGCCATGCTGCACCTATTCAGGCTGCAGATATTCCAATTCGACCATTTCAAAAAATGGCGATAGACATCATCGGTCCATTTAAGACAAAGTCTGCTAGAGGACACCAATTTATCTTGACGTATGTGGATATGTGCACACGTTGGCCAGAGGCTATTCCTCTGAAGAGCATAACTACTGCCGATATTGCAGATGCTCTTTGGCTCATATTTTCTCGTCTGGGATTCCCAGGAGAAATATTATCAGACCATGGTACCCAACTCATATCGAATACCATGTCTCAAGTGATGTCGACTCTTAAGATAGAGAGATCTCTGAGTAGTATTTATCATCCTATGTCTAATGGGATGGTAGAACGTCTGAATAGAACGCTGAAAAACTTGTTAGGTAAGATAACTGAAGATCATCCTCAGGATTGGGACAGGGTTTTACCCGCGGCTCTCTTTGCATACAGAGAGGTCACCAACGAACATACAGGATTTTCTCCCTTTGAACTTGTTTTTGGTGCGAAACCGCGAGGTCCTATGTCCTTACTTCATGACCTTATAACAGCTGATAATATTATCGATGACACAAAATCCTCTTACGAATATGTCATTGCACTTAGACACAAGATTATCGAAGCATGCAAATTGGCAACAGCTTCTTCTGAATTTGCGAAACAGAAGGCAAGGCAATTTGCCAATAAGAAGAGATGCTTGCGACAACTTTGTCCGGGTGACAAAGCATTTGTCTTGCTACCTTGTAGGGAAAACAGACTTCTTATTTCTTGGAAAGGTCCGTACGATGTAATATCAAAAGTTTCCGACGTTGACTATATCGTCGATATTGACGGGAAGCATAAAACCTTCCACATCAACATGCTCATGGAATTCCATGAACGTCTGGATTATTTACAACCTGTTTTCCAGGCAACGGACGATTCTCCAATCCCACATGGACATTACTCATCGCTGTCAGTGATACAGGATGAGGAAACGAGTTTCTCGGATGTGAATCTCCCTTTTCTGATGATTCCACTTCATTCTAATGAGTCATGGCAAGATGTTACGGTTTCTCCCGAGTTATCTCTAGGAGAACAGAAACAAGTTTCTACTATGTTACAACAATTTCAGGATGTCCTTACTGACATCCCTGGTCAAACTGATGTCATTGAACATGACATTATACTTACTGACCATAATCCTATAAGAGTCAGACCGTATCCTATCCCGATACATTTTCAAGCTCAGGTTGAGAAAGAGTTGGATGAGATGATAGATTTGAAAATAATTGAACCATCCACATCAGCATATTCTTCGCCGATGGTTATTGTATGGAAAAAAGACAATAACATACATCTGTGCGTTGATTATTGCAAATTGAACCAAGTGACGAAATTTGATGCTGAACCTATGCCTTTACTAGAAGAGCTACTTACTAGACTATCGAATTCTCATTTCTTTACTAAACTTGATTTGTCTAAGGGATATTGGCAAGTTCCTCTATCCGAACACGCCAAACCATTTACTGCTTTTTCGACACCAAGGGGTCTGTTCCAATGGAATTTCATGCCTTTCGGCCTTATGAACGCCCCTGCAACATTCGTACGCATGATGCGTCGAATCCTATCTCATCGCTCAGATGTCATTGCATATCTTGATGACATCTGTCTTTTCAGTGATACTTGGGAAGATCACTATAAAGGGTTAAATGAACTATTGTCTATCTTACGTGAGCATAACCTGACAGCAAAACCATCTAAAGCTTGTATTGGTTTTAGCGAAATATCTTTCTTATGTCACCGTGTTGGTCATGGTTTCTTAAAAACAGAGGACCATAATACAAGTAAGATACTTAACATTTCTATTCCTAAGACTAAAAAGCAAGTGCGAAGTCTCTTAGGTCTCATACAATTTTATGGACGATTCATCCCGAATCTGTCCTCAATCATGTCACCTCTTTCTTCTTTGTTAAAAAAAGGGTCTCCTAATATAGTCCATTGGACTCAAGAATGTCAATCCTCTTTGGATAAGGTTAAAACTATGTTTTCTACTTCACCTATTTTAGTGTTACCTACTAAAGATAAGACATTTATTCTTCGTAGTGACGCTTCATCCACAGGGATTGGAGCAGCACTAATGCAAGAGTTCTCCGGAACTCTGCATCCTGTGATGTATATTTCTCGGAAACTAAATGCCGCAGAGAAGATTTACTCGGTCCTTGACCGTGAGTTATTGGCTATGGTATGGTCAATCCTGAAACTTCAAAGATTTCTTCTTGGCGCGCATTTCATTGTGGAAACTGACCAGAAAGCTCTTACGGCTATTCAGAGTAAAAATCTGAAGAGCGCAAGATCAACGCGATATGCGATTGCTCTTCAGCCTTTTCATTTTTCGGTGCGAGCTATCCGTGGTTCAGAAAATGTGATGGCAGATATCTTATCTAGATGCCCACATGATTCCACCTAACCGTTAGATCCTGATATTTTTACAGATCTAACTCTACTACACTTTTTCTATACTAAAATATGTACACATATGTAATATATCATATATATTGATTGTATCACTACTTAGCGGTTCATTGATGTATATTCACCGCTGGTCTTTTGATGTTTTTTTCGTCTTTGATAATCATGATGTTAAAATACCTAAGATGAAATTTTTGGATAAACTAGTGTAGAAATTGTGGCATTGCCAGAATTGTAGTATGCGTTGGTGACACCTCTCTGGAAATATTTATACTTAGAGAAATACTTTCTCTAAGATCTTGAGATATTCTCACTTGTCGTGCCATAGGACGACATAGCCTCACATTAGGCGTTACATTTGTTTGGAATGCTTATCATCTGCGCATTGTTATTCGTGCATTGTGAGCCTGTCGTATGATGCTCCTAGATGTATTTCAAAAAAAAAAATGTACCTTTTTTTTTTCCCCGGGGGGTGTGGTAATCTGTTGCGCACATATTTTTGACGCACAGATTACGACATAACTAATTGATATTAAAAAGAGATTACTTTTGTTACAGTCAAAGTTATATCATCCATGATTTGATTTATACTTTTGATTATGTGGATGATCTCCCCTTGAATATTGATTTCGCGGATGAATACCGAATTTATGTAATTTCTCATTTGTTAGGGCCAGAAAATAGATTGATCTTGTTCAATATGTTTATGGCCTGAGATTATATGTATTACTTGTCTAGTACAAGAAGATTCAGTCTTATATTGTATATCTTTGTATGTTTAGGTCGGACTATATTCTTTGTGCCGAACACTGGGGCAGGTATTCGTTTTTTGAGGCATGCGTAGTGAGTCTCGATAATGCCGCCTGATATGGCTGAGTGTGTTTCTTTGGGCTGGTCCCTTTTAAGGGTTGAAAAGTGATTTGTGCATGTTTTTCCAGGAGAAGTTTGTGTCTCTGCAAGAGTCTATTTGTCAGAGATTCTCTTCATGCACTTTGTTATTAATTCGGACTCCAGGTAATGCCAGACCCTTTCTTTTGATGATCTCTACGTGGTTAGGCCTAGGATGGAGTCGTATTTTCGAACATCGTTGGTCGTTGATATACCATTGAAGATGACAGGTTTCCCAACAGAGCTGATGTCTACATGTAACAACCTTAGTAATGTGGAACTGTAGGGAAACTCTAGGAAATTACTGATATTCAAATTGTGAATTAACTTTGGCTTATCATTATCCTTCTGCTGGGTGAGTGAGCAAAACTCAGGAAGGTAGCCATCTTGCTTTCTTGTCATCATTATGGATCACTGTCATGAGAACAGTCTATCAAACTTACTATCGGACAGTGATGTGGAGATCTCACTAATATGAAAACCCCTATCGTGGTTTAACTTTATTACATAAATATTTGATATATGTCGCTGGAGAACTTAGCCAAGGAAAAAGGTTCGGCCAGTGAACTCTTTATATGTTTACACACCCACACCCACTGATGCGTTCAGTCAGTTAGGGGATGTGGCAATAGTCTGCCAAAACATTGAATGATTCCTTATATCTTCCATCATATTTGAATGCTGCATGAAATATGATCTATTGTTCAAATGCCTAATGATGTATACGTCAACATGTTCCCACGACTATGTTCCGTGCTGTCCTGATGTGTGCGTCCCTATTAAACGGTGTGAAATGCCCGCTGCAGTTCAAGTCATCATTGCCTTGCATGAGAGTGTGTGAGAAATATTATCAAGTGGTCTATTACACCGAACTATCACACCATTCGCGTTACTTGACACTCCCACTCAATGTCAACATGACAGGTTGATTTAATGGTGCAGAAGTAATCTAAAGGAGACCTGCTTCAGCGATGACCAGTACACGACTCTAAACATAACACCCGCATCCAGATATATCCGTGGTGGACACATGCAGTATCAGTGGTGGCATATACAAGCGTTATCAGTAGTCTTAAAATAGGAGGAGACGAAAATAATGACTTAATCTGATCCAACGAAGATTGGCATTCTTGGGATCAACGCACCATATTAGGAGACCCTTTCTTCAATAGGGTTGAGAGTGGTGCCGTAACAGAGGAAAGATTCGGAATGATTCTTCCATAGAACTGTATTAGGCCCAAGAGACTACGGATCTGGTTTTTAGTCTTAGGAATAGTGATGTTCAGTATCTTAGAAGTGTTGTGGTCTTCTGTCTTCAATAGACCATGACCAACACGATGACCAAGAAAAGAAATCTCACTAAACCCAACATAGCCTTTAGAGGGTTTAGCTGTCAAATTATGCTTACGTAGAGTAGACAACAGTTCATCTAATCCCAGATAGTGATCTTCCCAAGAATCGCTAAAAAGACATATCGTCTAAGTATGCAATCACATCTGACCGAAATGCCAGTATTCGACGCATCATGCGTACGAATGTAGCTGGGGCATTCATAAGGCCAAAAGGCATAAAGTTCCATTGGAACAAACCCCTAGGTGTGGAGAAAGCAGTGAAAGGTTTGGCTCATTCGGTTAGAGGAACTTGCCAGTATCCTTTAGACAAGTCCAGCTTTGTAAAGAAATGAGAATTGGAAAGTCTAGTAAGTAACTCATCCAACAGAGGCATAGGTTCTGCATCGAACTTCGTTACTTGATTTAGTTTACGGTAATCGACGCAAATGCGTATGTTATTGTCTTTCTTTCGGACAATAACCATAGACGACGAGTATGTCGAGTTGGATGGTTCAATTATTCCTAACTTTATCATTTCATCCAACTCTTTCTCGACTTGAGATTGGAAGTGGATTGGAATAGGATATGGTCTGACCCTGATAGGAGTATGGTCAGTCAATACCATGTCATGTTCAATGACTGTAATGTGTCCAGGAATGTCCGTGAGAACATCCTGAAATGCTTGTAACTTGGAAGAGATTTGTGACTGTTCCCTAGCTGATAAATTAAGTGAAATTGCAACGTTCCTCCATGATTCTGTAGAATGAAGTGGAATCATCAGAAGAGGCAGATTAACATCAGAGAAAGTAGATTCCTCATCCTATATGACAGACAGCAATGAGTAATGGCCACGAGCGACCGTAATGTCGTCCGTCGCTTGAAAGATAGGTTGTAAGTACTCTGGACGTTCATAAAATTCTGTAAGCATATTTATGTGAAAAGTTTTATGCTTTCCGTCAATATCGACGACATAGTCGACATCAGAAATTTTAGATACAATCTCAAAAGGACCTTTCCAACCAATAAGAAGTCTATTTTCCCTGGAAGGAAGTAATACAAATGCTTTGTCTCCAGGACAAAGTTGACGTAGGCATCTATTTTTATTTGCAAACTGTCTTGCCTTTGCTTTAGCAAATTCAGATGCGGAAGTTGCTAATTTGCAAGCTTCAATGATTTTCTGCCTGAGAGCAATGACATACTCATAAGAAGATTGTGTGTCATCACTAATATCATCGGCAGCTATCAGATCGTGAAGCAAGGACATTGGGCCGCGCGGACGCGCGCCAAAGACGAGCTCGAAAGGAGAAAACCCGGTATGTTCATTAGGAACCTCTCTATAAGCAAAGAGAGCAGCGGGTAAGACTCTGTCCCAATCCTGAGGATGATCCTCAGTTATTTTCCCAAGTAAATTTTTGAGAGTTCTATTGAGACGTTCGACTAGTCCATTAGACATAGGATGATAAATACTACTCAGTGATCTCTTGATATTAAGAGTAGACATCACTTGCGACATTGTCTCAGATATCAGTTGGGTGCCATGGTCTGACAAGATTTCCCTAGGGAATCCCAACCGCGAAAATATCAGCCAAAGAGCGTCTGCAATATCGGCAGTCGAAATGCTCTTCAGAGGTATGGCCTCTGGCCATCGAGTACACATGTCAACACATGTAAGAATAAATTGATGTCCTCTGGCTGATTTTATTTTGAAAGGACCAATGATATCTATCGCCATTTTCTGAAATGGACGGATAGGAATGTCCGCAGCCTGGATAGGTGCTGCATGGCGAGGACCTTTCGATTTTACTTCTTGACAAACTCTACACGAGCGACAATAAAGACGTATGTCTCTGTTGACGAATGGCCAAAAGAAAGCCGCAAGAACTCTCGACTTCGTACGTGAAAATCCCATATGACCAGCGCATTGGGAGTCGTGAGCATGTTGCAGTATTCTAACTCTCATGTCTTTCGGAACAAGAATTTGTGAATGTATAGACATGTCAGAGTGTTGTACCATACGCACTAGTACGCCATTCTTCATAGTGATCCAAGATTTGTGATCTGTGTTCTTATTTGGGTCACCTTTTTTTTGCCAGAACGAAGAATTTTTTTAACGAAATGTCTTCCTGTTGACTTTTGATAAAAGAGTCACGTGAAATGACATCATGATCATCTTGATCACGTACCTCAACACCTTCGGTCGATGAAGTCTGAGGCATATTCTGAGCCTGAGCTCTCGTGATAACTGCATTAGCAGCTTCTAAGTTATGTTCTTCCCAAGCAATAATCTGCTGCGGGGTACACTCTTTAATGCCGTGTATACGCCCGACGATAAGATCCGCAATAGGATTCGGAAGCAGACACGCTTGGACCTCTCCCGTAAAGAAGGGAGTAGCTATACGGATGATAGCGGTAGAGTATTTTTCCACTGTGCCACCAAATGTTACACATTTGATCACTCTTCCAGTGGCACATGAAGGATCTACAAGAGATTGTCTAACCCCAATAGTGGTACATCCAGAATCAAAGAGGACTGAGACTGGATCATTATTCATTAGACCCCTATGTAGAATAAGAGATCCTCTCCCGTCATGAGCCGCTGCGGCAGGAAGAGCGGGCAGAGGATGACCGCAACTCAAGGTGGATATAGTAGTAGGTTCAAATAAAGTGGTGCACTGAGGGCATTGAGATGCTCTCCCAAATCAAAGGCAGAACAAGAACTAGCACTAGCGCTAGGTTTACTATTGTTTTGTTCATTACTAACTCCTTGTGACTCTTGTTCAGCACAGTTAGTATGATGACATGATCTATTATTATTATGCTGCCATCTACCTCGATTACTATTTCCTTTGGAATTATGGTAATTACCCCTATTGCTATTATTATTTTGGTTTGAACCGCAGTTTTCACAATTGTGATTGTGATTTACACCTTGATGAAAATATCTATCAGACTGATACTGCTGTCTTCCTAAAGAATTATGGCGAGGATAGTTTTTATTGTGGCTACCCCTTTTAAAGTTACCAAATTTGTTGGAACCATAATTATGAGGGCTATCAGATTGCCTCCAATTCCTAGAAGACGAGCCTCTTTGGCATGAATCACTTTGATCCTGTCCAAAGTTACGCTTACTTTTCTTATCGAAGTTGCGCTGAGTACCTTTAACTTTACCTCCGAAATTAGAATTGTATGGAGTCGCAGAAGCCACGGGTAAACCTTCTTTAATCTTACTATTGCTAATCGTTTGTTGTGGATGAGCAGTGACATATTGGCAACAATATTGTTCCATTTCTTTTATGTCCTTAGGTTTACGTTCGTGTATAAAGGCAAGAAAAGACTCATTAACAGATGACATTACTTTGTCTCTAAGCAACAAGTCCATAAGTGCCTCATAAGTATGTTCAGTCTTAGACAACTCTATCCATCTAGTGAAAGTAAGGCGTATCTTTCCTATAAAGTCCGAGAACTCTACACCAGATTCTGGTAACATAGTCTTAAAACGAAGACGGTAATCATCTTCTTTAAGCTGATATCTTTTCAATAAGGCTGCTCTGACAACTTCATAGTTAGTCCTATCATGTTCTTCTATTGCCATTATAATATTTAATGGTTCACCTGTAAGTGAATTCAACAGTTGTCTAACATATTGTGCCTTATCTACTTTATATGTTACACAATTAAGTTCTAGTCTATCTAGATAGAACGTTATGTCATCTTTTGTAGGATTAAAATGAGGAAGTTTGAACTTATAATCATGACTTTTTATGCTCGAAGAAGTCGCTTGAGAACTACTCATATTCGTCACTTTTAGTTTCTCTATCCCCAAAGCCATGAGTCTTTTTCATGTTCATGTTCCATTTTCTGATTTTCTCTCCTCTCCTCAGCTTCTCTTATTAACTTCTTCTCCTCAAATTCTCTCACTTGCTCTTCTTTCTCTCAGCTTCTCTGTCTAGCTGAATCTTTCTTTTCTTCAGCTTCTCTCTTCAAATTCTCTGTCTAGCTGCGCTTGAATCTTTTTTTCTCTTCAAATTCTCTGTCTAGCTGCGCTTGAATCTTTTTCTCTTCAGCCTTTTGTGCTTTGGCATATTGAGCAAGCGCAAACTCCTCCATATTCTCCTCAGTTTTTCCAAGGGCTAACCCTTGCTGGATGAAGAAATCTAATGTAGACATCCTGTCTACAAATGTGCTGTCAATATATCTGAAATAGCAACACAAGTTATCCCAATCTCAGTGGGAGATTGAGTCTTATATAAAGACTAAGTACAATTACCTTATTTATAAAGTCACTATTAATCAACTCAGTATATAATTTGCATCATATGAATAATAGTACATGATCAAGTATACATGAAGACTGTATATATCAACAATATCACGATAACTAAACAAAGACAAGCATCTAAACAAACGAAAACATTCGCAGAGGTCAAAAGAAAATACAGCTTAACTAAATCAAATGTTGTGAAAAAATCACAATGATAACTGCGAAAAATTCACAATAATACAATGACAACACAGTGTATAAACAAAAGGGTGTAAAGAAATTAACAATAGAAAAGAGAAGGCAGACAAATACAAACCAAAACGAATCAAAAACTAAAGTACGGAGAAAAAATAACGAAAACAACACTAACACATCTCGTCACAGCTAAGAAAAAAAAATAAATAGCAACAAAAGTCGCTTGCAATTTCCACTGTGAGAAATATGCACAATCCCTAAAGAACGCTTACAGTAACCCTCGGTTGAGTGGGATATTTACTGTAAGACCCTCCAACCTGAACCCGCAGAAAAAAAATACACACTAACTCAACAAGTAAACAAAGAACAAGTAAACAATAGAATGCATATAATGAATGTGTAACGAGGAAGGCTTATTTGCACACAAAATAAAGGCTAAGTTTAACATGTAAAACCAGGCCACTTATCTTTAAGCGTAATCCTCTACAACCGCAAAGATGCAGTTCATTGCAGTACACTTGTAAACACTAGTAGACGTTCCACCGTTGAAGGTCACCGTAACTTGACAACGGGTGTAGTAGTCTCCAAAGTGAAGCTATCAAACCAAAGTGAAGAATGTCGTAGTAGTAAACAACAGGTTGAACTGTTCTATGTTTACAATTCGAGCTTGCACGTAAACTTGTAACGTGAACTTTGACACATATGTCCTTCGACGATTGTCACAGTGTTAGACAACTTCGTTAGCAACTGTGGTCTATGTAGCACTATTGTAACAGCTGTGGTTCATGTTGCAATTCTGCAGCAGCTGTGGTCCATGTAGCGATTCTGTATCATCCATAAATGTATACGTCGGTCAGCAGACGTTGACCTATTTCCTACTGTGTAGCTGACAACTAAACGTCAATCTTGTTTTCCGGAAGCATAAATACAGATGTGGGCAGGAAAATCCGTGTCGTTGACAAAAAACCCACGAATCTGGTCCACCAAATGTAAAAGTCAGATGTAAAAGATGGGTTTGTACGGAGAGATATATAAGGTTATAATTTGACTGGAGATGTAGAATGTCTTTTAGATGTATACAGTTGTTCAGTGTAAATGCCCAGATGTAACGTACTGTTTTGATGTGTTATGAATGTTAGTACGTTGAGCGTGTCGTGTTGTCCTGGACAGTACCAAGTTGTAGCGAGAATTTAGGTCACTAGCGTGAGGTGCCGCCAGGGTATAGTAGACACATACATAATGTCAGTATTCATGTAGATTCATACGTGTAGTACTTGTATTACAATGTGGTTGATCGTGTAAGTGAGTAATTAACAATGCTGATAACACGAAGGCCGTATAGGCTCTTGGACGTCTTCACATTAACTCACACAACCACAAGTAGAAGTCAGTGAAGTAGGGAATGCTGCTGACGTTTACAATATTTATTCATGACGTACGATAATACGATGATGATGGACGAAACAGTCAATAGTATAAGATCGTGTACATAATATGTGTAGTTACAAAGGTCAGCTTCAGGCATCACAGATCCCAGACATGTAACAATGTCTTGACCAATGTTTACTGTTTATGCAATAGCTCTAATCCCTGACTGAGCCCCGTCAGGTAAGCCCTAGCAAATATATTGCTTAGTACGGGCGATATCAGTTATTTAAACAAAGTCAATGCCATTGTCCTACAATTAGCAAAAAGACTTCAGACTGGCCTCACATGCCAGATACTTCATTCTGGTGAAGAAGATTGGCCGTAAACACGGACCAATATGATGACAACGAAATCAGGCCGCAGGTCGCGGGCCTCGATAATCAGGTCACTCTCAGTTTACACAAGCTTCTGAGATTAAATATATTTCTGCCAAACCATATTCCGCCTGCATTGCGGATCCATAAAGATGATTCCTAGGCTTATGTGTGTAACAGGTCAACTTAGACCTAGTCTTTCAAATATGAAGCCATACTGGGGTACAGTATAATAACTCCTTGTGAGCTTCGCTCACTATGTCGCCATCAGCGATAAATGTACCTGTAAGATCTAAACGAGACGAAAAGATCGAATAATGTTTCAGTTACCTTCTCAAAGAATCCTTACACTCTAAGGTAACACAACACAGCCAATACTGGCATAAAGAAACACTCAGGGACGGAAGAATGCCAAAACAGCCATTCCCAGAATTTCCAATCCCTATCGAAAACTTGGCAGAGAGAAATCTACGGATCGGGACATCCGTTCTAAGCCTCAGGTACACTCTCTCTGAATCAGTCTCCCGGCTTTTGCCGCCAAGACCCGCGCATGCCCACAGAGCATGGACCAGATCGAGGCAAACCCAGACCAGGCGTTTTCGACCAAACAGGTGATAAAGATACTCCGTATATGGTCCTATAAATAGACTTAAGACATGTCAACTCTAAGACATGCCTGAGACAGGACAACATAAGACAGGAGAAGATAATCACCAGTCAAACCTGTCACAGAAAGATAATAACATTTATCTCTCTTTGATCACGTACAACAGATGCCTAGACTATGCATCTACGTTACCAGGTCAGAAAAATTACTTGAGCCTGGGGCCTGTTGTAAGAGTGTCAGACATAAGTTTTATGTGTCGTAGTACTCATGTTGTATTTTCATAAACCCATTTAATAGGCTCTAATCTAACCCTTTTGGTGACAGCTCAATAAAGTCAACAGGAAAACTCAGCAGTGAGCTGCAGGTAGATAAAAGTCTGAATGCAGGAATTTCAACAAAAGTCTAAATGGAGCAATACACAATTTCACCGTAACGATTCATCTCAACTCTGTTGCTCGGGGTTCCTATCTTCTTTTATTTTACATTTGCTGTTTTATTTCTGATGGATTTTGATTATTTTGGCAGTAATGATCTCAGGAGTCAATGTGATGAGATGATTCAACATGTTAATGGCAGTAATCAGTCTTCTTTTGTCAAACATTATAACTCAAAACATTGCTAGATGATACAGGTGTATTTTAACGTCGTAAGGTGCAGAAAGAGTCTTTCAATTTTCTTTTAGAAGAAACATATTACTGTAGTACTATTGGATTCAGTCGTCGAGCATATTTTATTATCTTGTAGTTTTGAGTATTAGGTTCATAACGTAAGTGTCTCTTCTTTTCTTTGATCCTTAGCCGCCGACCGTCAAAGCAGTCAGTGGCCATCACGCCTAGTGGCGTCTTGTAGGGCAACAACAAATTGATTCCACTTTGCTCGGTCGGTGGCCATCCTTCGTACAGTGCCCCAACTCTGGTTCATTCTTTGCATCTCAGCCTCCACAGTCCTCCGCCAGGTTGTTTTTGGTCGGCCTCTCTTTCGTTTTCCTTCAGGGGTCCAAAGCATAGCTGTTCTTGTGATGGCATCGGGGTCTCTACTGAGGACATGACCAACCCAGCTCCAGCGTCTGCCAGCTATGATGGTGTGCATGTCCTCTTGCTTGCTACGAGTAAGCAGATTTTGGTTAGTGATGGTATTCGGCCAAAAGATTCGGTGAATTTTTCTTAGGCATGTTGTGTGAAAAGAGGACAATTTTGACATTTCCTTCTCTGTAACTCTCCAGCATTCCGCACCATACAGAAGCACAGAGCTCTGATATAATCTTAATTTTGTGCTTGTGCTGTATTGAGACTGGACACACAATGACAGAATGATGTTACTAAAGATGAGAGCAAAGCCATTCGACATATCAATCTTACAAACTTATGCACCAACTAAAGATTACAGCGAGGAAGAAATAGAAGAATACTATGAAGAGCTACAACACACACTTAAACCAGTCAAATCTACAGATGTGTTGATAGTAATGGGTGATATGAATGCAAAAGTAGGAAAAGGAAAATACAAGAAAATAGTAGGACAGTATGGATTAGGGACAAGAAATGATAGAGGAGACAGACTTATCCAGTTCTGTGAAGAAAACCAGCTGGTCATATGTAACACCTTTTTTGAACATCACCCAAGGAAATTATACACATGGAAAAGCCCAGGAGATGTAACACGAAATCAAATCGACTATATCATGATAAAACATAGATTTAAGAACAGTGTCACAAGTGCAAAGACACATCCTGGCGCCGACATAAATTCAGATCACAATCCAGTTGTCATCAAAGTAAATATAAAGCTGAAAAGAGCAGGAAACAGAAGACAGGAGGAACCCCAGATAGAAATATCAGCGCTGAAACAACCAGATATAAAACAGAAATATTTAATCGAAGTCAAAAATAAATACCAACAGTTATTGACAGAAAGCATGGAGCAGTATAGAAGAGAAAACCCAGAAGAAAAAGCAACCGCAAAATGGGAATGCTTAAAAACAAGCATACAATCAGCAAATGCAAATTTACCTAAAAAGGAGTCTAAGAAAAATCAAATTTGGATGACAGATGACATCTTGAATAAAATGGCAGAAAGAAAGAAAGCAAATAATACTCCAGAATATAAAACAATAGACAATGACATACGTACTAAGTGTAGAGAAGCAAAAGAACGGTGGATAGAAACAAAATGTAAGGAAATAGAAGACTTGGAAGCGAAGCACATGACAAGAGATATGCATGAAGAAATAAAGAAATTATCAAATCGGTCGCGGTTTGCACAAGGAGGAAGCTGTATCAAGAACAAAAATGGTGTAATATTACTTGATGAGAAAGACATATCAAACAGATGGGCAGAATACGTAAAAGAACTATTCGAGGACAACAGAGGTAAAAAACCATCACCAGATTCTAATGAAGGCCCACACATTCTCAGATCAGAAGTAGAGAATGCCATTCATATGATACAAAAAGGAAGATCAGCAGGCATGGATAACATAAACATTGAAATGATAGAAGCTCTGGAGAGCTTTGGTATAGATACAATCACAGAAATATGCAATGATATATACAATACAGGATATTTACCACACGACATGAAGACATCAGTTTTTATAACATTGCCCAAAAAACCAAATGCAACAGAATGTTCAGACTTCAGAACAATCAGCCTGATGAGTCATGCAATTAAGATACTGCTCAAAATCATACAGGAAAGAATAAAAAGTAAAGTAGACAGCGAAATCCAAGAAGAACAGTTTGGTTTTAGACGGAACAGTGGAACAAGAGAGGCAATATTTTGCCTAAGAAGATTAGCAGAAAAATATACAGAGGTCCAAAAAAGTATGTATATGTGCTTCATTGACTATAAGAAGGCTTTTGACAGAATCCATCATGAGAAAATAATTGAATGCCTCAAAGACATAGGTATTGATGGAAAAGATATAAGAATACTCAGTAACCTTTATTGGGAGCAAACTGCCACAGTAAGATCGGGAAGGAATTATTCACCATACATAGACATAAAAAGAGGTGTCAGACAAGGTTGTGTGCTGTCCCCCTGCCTATTTAATTTATACACCGAAAAAATTTTCAAACAGATACAGGAAATACCAGGACTGAACATCAGTGGAAGATCAATAAACAACCTTAGATATGCAGATGATACCGTGTTGTTAGCTGAAAGCGAACAGGAGTTACAAGAACTAGTGAAGCAAGTGAACAGTATAAGTCATGAATATGGACTCGACATTAATATTGAGAAAACTAAAACTATGATAATTAGCAAAACAGACGATAAACCCACATTAAAGATAAGCGTAAATGGGAAAATCCTGGAACAAGTCAAGAGCTACGTATATCTTGGTCATATAATAACAGAAGATGGCAGATGTGAAACAGAAATCAAGAAGAGAATAGGAATGGCCAAAGCTACATTCAACAACATGAAACATATACTGACATCCAAACAGTTATCTCATAAATTAAAACTGAGAATCATAAAGTGTTATATATATTCTGCATTTCTGTATGGTGCAGAAACATGGACGATGAATAAGCATTTGGAAGAAAGAATTGAGGCTCTTGAAATGTGGATATATAGAAGAATGGGGCGTATCTCATGGAAAGAGATGAAAACAAATAAGGAGGTCCTAGAAAATCTAGGTATGAAAAGAGAACTAATGAGAGAGGTCAAAGTTCGGCAGCTAAAATACTTTGGCCACATAAAAAGGCATAACACCTTGCAGAAGACCATAACAGAAGGGAGAGTTGAAGGTAAACGTGCAAGGGGAAGACAGCGCTATAAGTGGGAAGATAACATCAAGAGATGGACAGGAAAGAGTCTATCAGAGTGTACCACCAAGACAAGAGACAGAAGATGTTGGAGATCCATTACAGCCAACCTCCGTTGTGGAGATGGCAACTGATGATGAATTGATGATGATGTATTGAGAGGATTTCCAGATATTGTTTAGGCTAAAAAAGGCTGTTCTTGCTTTATTCATTCTGTTGTTGATGTCTTTGCCTGCTCCGCCATCTGGTGTTACTATGCATCCTAGGTATTTGAAGAAGTCTGTCTGTACCAGTTGCTGATTCCTTACTGATATAGGCTCAGGGTTGCTCACATTGAGTGTCATGACCTCTGACTTCTTTAAATTGATGTTCAAGCCCACCTGCTGGCTATACTTATTAAGTCTATCCATTTTTTCCTGGATGTGTTGATGTGAATGTGCTAGTAGTGCAATGTCATCTGCATATCCCAGATCTTCCAATGTAGAAAATGTTGTCCATCTTATTCCTCTTGGACTGCCCTCTGTTGTCTGGCGCATCATCCAGTCTATGTGTAAGTGTAAGTGTAGTCCAAATTAACTTACAATCTTACTTCAAATAACTACTGCAATTGAATGTTTATGCACGTCTACTCACGTATAAAAATTATCTTGTTTTATTACCAGATCTGTAGCGAATGAAGAGAAGGTAAAATCCATTCTTCAATTCACAGAATAATAGTTGTAAGCAAGCACAGATGCTCAGTTAGTACCAATGCTTCCTCCTAATATAACTCTTGCATACCACATTCCCCATTGTCTGCGTTAATTATGTTGGCTTACTGTAACCCATTATGGAGGTGTAAGGATTGCTGTCATCGTTTTGGGGTTCAATTACAAAAGTTTTTATTCAAGCTCTTCGTTCCTGGGCAACGCCAAAAACAAACAAAATTATGTATTATTTTATATATCGCGCCTACTAGCGACCAATCAATTGAAGGCAAAACGTGTATGCCTTCATCTGGTATATTGCCGTAGAGATTAATAGTCTAATATTGCGCAATGACGTCGTAATGAGGACCTTTAAATTCCCAGGTTGTAGTCCACTGCCACAGGGCAATGGAAAAGAACTGGAAATTGATCAACTAATAAATGAAAATGTTGGGAATTGTGATGCTGTTGTGTACACTGATGGGTCTGTAGCCCGTGGTGGGAAATCAGGATGGGTGCTTCTCGGCTAGAATTAAGGGCATGATCGTTGCTGAACATAGCAGGTCATAGCCTACATGACAACAACCTCCAGCATGAGAATGGAGGTAGAGGCAGCTACTGCTGTTTTAAGGTGGTTGTCTGAAACTTCATTGACAAAAGCAGTTATTGTGTCATACTCTCAGTCCATGCTTTTAAAGATCCTAATTGAATGGCTACGGCATGAATGGAGAACCTCCATTGCAACCTCAAATCTCCAGAAACTGGTATGGATCTACTGTCCTGGTCATGCAGGGATATGCGGCAATGAAAGATCTGATAGATTAGCTACAAGAGCACCTAGAGTGTGTGCAGTGGATATGGATAAGGGAGAAATACTGAAGACAATCAATGATCGCTTGTTAGAGAATAACATTGCAATCGATGAATCATGGCTAAGATTGCTGGAGTTTGGCATTAGGTATGAGACTGGCAGGAATGAACGTATGAGAGGATACATCCGGCGTATGTACAATGAGCATGCAACAGGAACTATACTGTTCAAAAAAAAGAAATGCATAGCTATCCAAGGGCGCGTTTTTATGAGTTTGTAAGTAAAATTTGGTGCTAGGGTATATAAAAACCAGCTTCAAATGTTCTTTACAGTGTCAAATGCACGTGTTGACCAGAATTGCAATCGTTTTTGTAATCGTTACAACGCAGTGGTCAATAGTGTTTATGACGCAATTTTTGACCACAGCTCATGTTGCGCGTATGTGAAAGCAACAAAATTTGGGGTGAACACTATTCACTGACCACACAACTGAAACCATATAAAAGGATAAAGCTATACAACAAAAATTCAGTTCATTTTCAAGCAGACATTTATGGCGTCTCTATCGATAAATTTAAGGAACATAGCTATTGGCCGACTGCATGCAGGCGAAAGTCAAAGTCAGGTTGCCAGGCATCTAAACGTGCATCAGAGTACCATCAGTCGACTTTGGCACCGGTTCCAAGCCACTGGCTCAGTTGAAGACCGGCATCGCAGTGGACGACCCAGAGTGACAAAAGCAGCTGAGGATTGCTTTATTCGGCTTCGTCACCTCAGAGACAGGTTTACAACAGCTTCCTCTATTGCCCAGTCATTGCCTGCAGGACGTCATGTGTGTGATCAAACTGTCCGAAATAGACTGCTCGATGCTGGACTTTAGGCAAAACGACCTCACCGAGGACCTGTCCTTATGCGCCGCCATCGCCAAAATCGACTTCTTTGGGCCAACCAGCATTGTCCCTGGGCAGCTGACATCAATGGAGACATGTCTGGTTTAGTGATGAATCTTTCTTTTTGTTGCAGCGTCATGATAGGGTCTACCGTAGCCAAAATGAACGTTTTGCCCAAAATTGCGTTGATGAAGCTCTGCTGCACGGTGGTGGAGGTGCAATAGTGGGGGGAATGATCAGTTACAACGGAAGGAGACAATTGGTGCACATTGAAGGAGGCTTGAATGCGCAATGATACGTCAATGAAATTCTTCGTCCCCATGTCATTCCACTTTTGGCTGCCCAAAGGTCTGTGTTTCAACAGGACAACGCCAGACCCCATTGTGCATGGTTGATCACGTAGTTCCTGACTGCCAAAAAGATTCTCACCCTTCCCTGGCCATCCCTGTCTCCAGACATGAGTCCGATTGAGCACCTGTGGGATGAGCTGCATAGACATGTTTGTCGCCGAGACGTTGCTCCAGCCAATCATCATGATCTGTTCCAGGCACTCCAGGAAGAGTGGGCAGCCATCCCACAGGCCCACATCAGACGTCTGATCGCATCCATGCCCAGGAGATGCCAGTCGCTGATCGATGCAAGAGGAGGCCACACACCATACTAACGGGAAAAAACTCTCATGACCCAGATGCAAAACAACTGTCAGTTGATTGGTTGAACCGTAAGGTATTCTTGTGTGCAATTTGAACAATTAACTCATTAAATTCAAAAAGTTATTGAATGTTAAAATTATGGCTATGTGTGTGCCTTCAGAAGCTATGCGTTTCTTTTTTTTTTTGAACAGTATATTAGCATTCATACCCTTCGACATTTGCTGAGGGAGACTAAGCACTTATGGGTTTGCCTGGAGTGTAGTGATGTCAATTCTGAACAACAATAACAATGTAAATGATAGAAATACGAGAATCCTTAAGCATTTAAGGAAATATTGCTTTAAAAAGCTGGATGGGTTTGAAAAAAAATCGAAAAAAGGTGATTCGTCTTACGAGGACAAAAGACAAGGAAAAAGAAAAAGCTGGCTGTCCTCAAAACATATGTGTTATTTGCTAATTTGGAAAAAGTCATTAATTCTTCCAACATAAATGATGCACAATAAAAGAAAAAAACTAAATAAAACATTTAGTATCACAAGAACAACATAAGGCACAAAATTGCTCATCATCATCATCACATGCCATTTCTACAATGAAGTTTGGTTGCAGTCTTTTGTCTTGATGGTGCACTCTGATAGACTCTTTTCTATTTGTTGTTTGATGTTATCTTCCTCTTGCACATTTGGCTTTAACTCTGCCTTCTATTATGACCTTCTGCAAAGGGAAAATACCTTTTTTTATGACCAAAATATTTTAGCTGCCTAATTTTGATCTTCGTTAATTCTCTTTTTATTCCTAGGTTTTCTACGTCCTCCTGCTTCTTTGCTTCTCTTTCCATTTCTCTGTATATCCACAACTCATTAGCTTCAAATATTTCTTGCAATTGCTTGTTTATTGTCCATGTTTCTACCCCTTTCAATAATGAAGAATTTTTATAATATTTGATGATTATTGATTTTAATTTGTAAGCTATTTGTTTAGATGTCTTCAAGTTATGTGATACATATCCTATATATTCTATGTGTTGTGAAACTCTGACAGTCTGTTAAAATCTTCTAAACGATGTAGTAATTTCTCATCCTCTAATGTACATCCATTTTCAGAATTATCATTCTGACTCGTATTAGCATTTTGTGCCTGAAATCTTGCAGTTTCCAACTTAAGACGTGCCAATTCCGTTTCTTGTTGCCTTATAATTTCCTCTCATTTCATTTTATTCTCCTCTGATTCTCTTAATCTATTTTCTTTTTCAATTTCTTTCATTTCACGTTCTGCCCCTTTCTGCTTGTATTTCGCAAGTTCAGTTGTCGCAAATTCCAGGAGTGCAAATCCCTTTTTATTACAATCTTTTCCAATTCTAATGAAATGATCCAAGGTAAGCATTCTTGAACCTAATAGTGTATGTATTTGCTCAATATAATCAATTATAATACTATTGTATTATTGGTTATAAGTTCCACAACTATTTTGTAACTAAATAATTTATATCAATAATATTTACCCATTACATTATACAAATGTATTATATCTTTATTAATTTACGATGCTGAAAATATATCATGCACCTAATATCGATATTTAATAATTATTGGAATTGTCCTACCATAATTATATTATGTTATAATTTATATGTGTCCAGACAACCCTGTAGTACTATGTACGTGTACTTTGTACTATATCACATATAGTTTCCCAATTCAACACCTATGCATGGTGTGAATACCAAACAATTATTCAATAAACTTATCTTAATTCAAAATTTAATTGTAAATATCAAGTTATGACTTTATGCCTTAGGCATCATGTATAATGTGCCTCAATAATGTATTGGACCACTACTGCAAATAGATGACATCACCTAAGTCATCAAATGATTTAGTAAAAATTAATCAAATTATTGTTTTATTCTATTAATAATAAATTTATAACATTATTATATCATTAATATATGAAATGAATAACTAAGACAAACAATAAACTAAACTGTACAGAACATTAGCACATCACAAACTGACAATATCAGACATAAAATGAATCTATAAACTAAGAAGAAAAAATCGGAAGTACACGAAGAAGGTCAAGGATTGAACTAAGTCAAGATGAAACATGTACTCAAAAATCAGTGACGTAACAATGGACTCATAACGGTTAATACAAAATCTATGAAATAAGTGATAGAAAGATCAGAATTGACGGGATAGATTACGAACATTATTACAGAACTGAATAAAAATGAAATTAGTACAGCAAAATACACCAGTTATCTACAGCAAATCACAACTAACATACAAGGTTAAATCCTTTCAAATGCAAACGAATTTTTACCATCGGAAAATCATCAATGGATTCTTTGCTAAATGAAAAAATTTAACTGCCCTACAGATCAATCAAAACTGAATCAGTCGTCTTAAAAAAGAGACATAAATTCAGTTTCGATTCGCCTCGCCAACCTCCCACTAATATGTAAAATACAACATAATAGATATTAATACCACGAACAACATTCAACAGTGAAATCAAAGACATGTTGGTGAACGGAGCAAAGAGGAATTGACAGCGTAAAGTGAAAACAATTACTTAGCTTTTTGCCTCGATAAATGTGTACAGTGCCTGTTTCACCAACAGTTCAAAGAGCTCGTATTTCATGCTAGCGAAGGTTGACTTAGTTTGCACTGTTGATTGAAGCGTTGTTTTTGAAAATTCTTCTTGAAAGTCATTGAAATGCGGCTGCCATTGTGACGTGTCATCTTGTAGTTAAGGGCGTGTGACGTCACCGGTGTACACGTAAAATATGTCCATTTTCGCTCGAAGGGAATTTTTTCTGAACTCGGTATTCTTTGAAGATTTTGACAATTAGATTACAATTCCACGACCACATCTGGCCACCAGCTGATAAGTAAGCTGGTACGTTGGCTGGGTTCGGAGCTGGTTCTTTATTTGGTTGAGTTGCGAATGCGTGCTTCGTTCGTTTTATAAGTATTCAAATGAGGGTCAACGTTATATGGTTTCATTGTGTAATGAATGTCCAAGAAGACATTGGTTCCTTTCGGAGCTCATTATTATATTGTATACCTTCTTATAGGAAGAGTTCTTCAACTACTATAATAATCAACATTGTCAATCTGACAAACCAACCGTAACGTTATCGATGTGGATAAGTCTTCGAATTGGAGTCTATTATTTATTAACAAGTTCCCATACGAAGACTATTCACGCAGGTATAACATTAACATACAGTTCATTAGAATTTACTTGCATATATATTCTTATCCGTCCGTGTCATATTGAATTCATGTCAACAGAACATCATGGCTGTATACATGTGCTGCCGGGATCCAGACAGAATAAAACTACCGTAATAATTCCCTGCCCGCCGGGGGAAAAAAATCTATTAGATTTTTTTGAACTATCTTACTCAAACATATGAAAAATTTAACAAAAACCCGACATATGGCCTACGATGTTCTGTCTAGAACAGTGTCGTGGTCATGTCGATAATATATCAGTCATATAACATTATTATATTAAACAAAGGGGTGTAAACTGTCGCTAAATAATTATCTACTGAACTTAAAGACTGTTGTGAGTGAATAATGAAGTGTTATGTAAAGAAAATTATTCTAACTAATTAAAATTAAACTAATTAATCATAGTAGGTATGTAGGGTATTAATTAATTAACATCTAATTAAATAAACTGAGAGATAGTGTCATAATAAAAGACATGAGAAGTAAAGACAAGTAAAGTAAAGAAAAAGATAAAGTATAAATTAATTTAGTTATGTGTGTTTAAACTTAATTATGAGTGTCCAGTAATTACTAAATAATTAAATTAATGAATTAATAAAAGAAAAAATATTCATACATTTCATGTGAACATCTTAACTAAATGCATATAACAGCTATCACATTCATAAATAAAATATTTAGAGTATTCGCTTGTGTGATATTATTTTGTTTTTTTCATCTTTTCTTTCTTTTGACACATTTTCTTCTCCTTTTTTTATTATTATCACACTTCAATTTTATTATATTCTTTATTAATTTAATAACTATTAAACTTAATAATGTCGGATATGAAGATCCAGCCGTCGTTATGTCCTTTGAGAATTTATGGAAAGTTCAATTGGAGAAAAAATTTCATAATGTTCAAATATGTTTTGTTCTTGAATGAAACCGGTATCATAGAGGCACCTAATGGTGACATCATTGCATACAACATCTTCACAAACTGGGGGGTGATAAGGTTCCTGCTGTCCAGCAGGTTTGTCCTTTAGAAATACACGGTCAAATTATGACGTGTTAGCGTCAATAAGGTCACGCTTCGTGACTTAGTTACTGAACCCTTGTTACGTTGTCCGTCAAGCTGTGAAGTCGTGTTTTTACCTCCTTTCAATGTTAGGCTTTGCTAATAGCCGTATTTATGTGAACTGATACCAGGACTCAGGGTCAGTCCAGATAATATTATATACGAGTGAATTCATAAAGGTTTGTGATTAACCTGCGTTACGGAAGGATATTTGATAAGTAGTTTGATTATTTTCGTCAAGACTCATGCGCTCACTTCTGGCTGTCTGGATCCCAGCAGCACATGTATACAGCCATGATGTTCTGTTGACATGAATTCAATATGACACGGATGGATAAGAATATATATGCAAGTAAATTCTAATGAACTGTATGTTAATGTTATACCTGCGTGAATAGTCTTCGTATGTGAACTTGTTAATAAATAATGGCCTCCAATTCGAAGACTTATCCACATCGATAACGTTACGGTTGGTTTGTCAGATTGACAATGTTGATTATTATTGTAGTTGAAGAACTCTTCCTATAAGAAGGTATACAATATAATAATGAGCTCCGAAAGGAACCAATGTCTTCTTGGACATTCATTACACAATGAAACCATATAACGTTGACCCTCATTTTAATACTTATAAAACGAACGAAGCAACGCATTCGCAACTCAACCAAATAAAGAACCAGCTCCGAACCCAGCCAACGTACCAGCTTACTTATCAGCTTACTTATCAGTGGGCAATTAATAAACGAGAAGTTTCTACTGGGTGCACCCTTCACCATCCAAACTGATCAGAAGGCGGTGGCATCACTACGTCGCTCGAACCACAAAAGCCCGAAGTTAACAAGGTTTGCAATTCTCTTGCAGCCATTCGAATTTACCATTGAATATATATCAGGCACAGAGAATATCATTGCAGATGTACTATCAAGAAACCCTTCGGAAGTCGAGTTATGAATGCTGATAGCCTTCAAACAGACTAACGAAAGTACTTATAACAAGAGACAGAATCCTATCGATGAACTCTCGACCTATGAAGGAAACGTCGAATACAAATCAAAGAAACGATTATTAGAGACATGCGTCGAACGAAATTAATGAAAACAATAGACATAGTGTTCTTATTTACGCTCGGACTTTGGTTAGTGTCCATTCGTGCTACAACTGGTTGCAACAGATTCGTAAAGAATATCGCAAGTCAAGCTGAACAAATTTCGTTATGTGACATGACTAATTGAACGTTATGAAGGTCTACATTCATTCCTGATTGGAACATTTAAACAGTTTTCTAATGGAAATTCACAAGGACATAACTACGTCTGGATCGTCATATCCAAGATTAATTAATTTCTACTTATTAGTTGAATTAATAAAGAAATAAAATTGAATTGAAATGTGAGAAAAAAATAAGAAAATGAAATATGAAAAAAAGGAAAGAAAGAAAACAAATGAATCTCACACAATTCTTAGATAATATTCTTAGCTGTGAATATGAATGTGATAATTATAATATATTATTATTTAGTTAGTTAATTTAAGTAGTTAGTAACTACTCGACTCACATAATTAATTTTAAACACACATAACTACATTAATTTATACTTAATTTTTTTCTTTATTTTACTTGTCTTTACTTCTCATTTTTTCTTTTTCTTATGACATCTCCTTTCATTTTCGTTAATTAGATTTTCAATAACTTGATTCTTAATACACGCTTACTATGATTAATTAGTTTAATTTTAATTAGTTAGATTAATCTTTACATAACACTTCATTACTTAATCACGACAGACTTTCAGTTAATTGGGTAATTAAGTATTGACATTTGACATTTTTTTTTTTAGTTAATATAACACATATGTATAACATGGTTTTTAGTATATTACATGACTTAATTAATCGACATGACCACGACACAGTTCTAGACAGAACATCGTAGGCCATTTGTCGGGTTTTTGGTAAATTTTTCTTGTTGAAAGGTTTGATTAAAATAGTTTCAAAAAATCTATCTAATAGATTTTTTTTCCCTGGTGGGCAGGGAATTGTTACGGTAGTTCTATTGCAGTCGTCTGCTATGGTTGGCAGTGTGCAATCTTTAGGGTGACAGCATTTAATATAATTTAATGTAAATAATTCACAAACTACTGAACGCTATATACACGATCGAATTATGACGTGTTAGCGTTGTTAGGTCACGCACAGTGACTTAGATACGAGACCCTTTCTACGTTGACCGTCAAGCTGAAAAGACGCGTCCGTTATCCTTCCAGTGTTAGGCATCGTATTGCCGCATGTTTATATTTATTCTAAGTATGGACTCAGGGTCAGTCCGAAGTTATGTGAAGGGATGAACTGTTAAGGTTAGTCGAATTCAAGGAAGGATTTATTTATCAGTCCACAATATTATATTTATCAGACTCATACGCTCACTGTCGGCTGTTGGAACCCCCAACCGCGCGTGCATATAGCTATGACGTTCTGTCTATATTAATTCATTATTGGACACTGTTATTCACCGTGGGGATAGGTAGGGATAATATTAATCATCGGGTATTCTTCCACCTGTTGAATATTCTTTCAAGTACACTCTACTGTTGAAGTAACACACCTATGTAGAGGTAACAGATTCTTAATTACATCCGCCACACAGGCTGATTTTATATATATATATATGTATGCTGCTGTCCTGTCCCTGTGTCTGCAATGTTGACATGGGTGTATGTAGATTCAGTTACACCCCACAGTACGTACGTAAGAGTACATGGAGAAGTCAAAAAAAAAAGGGTTGTAAACGACTGGGAACAGTTCGATACTGTTTATTCCGTTACAACACAGACACAACGGCATAGACGAAAATACGGTGACAGCAAAAGCATGAAATGTCTCAGCGCTAGCAATACTGAACTGCACACTCGGCAGTTATGATCATAATCATAGCCTTCAAGTCTCTCACTCCTTAAATACTCAAGACTGCAACTACGGCAGTTATATTAATGGCCTTACAAATCTCCACACTTCTTAAATACTCAAGACTGCAACTACGGCAGTTATATTAATGGCCTTACAAATCTCCACACTTCTTAAATACTCAAGACTGCAACTACGGCAGTTATATTAATGGCCTTACAAATCTCCACACTTCTTAAATACTCAAGACTGCAACTACGGCAGTTATATTAATGGCCTTACAAGTCTCTACACTTCTTAAATACTCAAGACTGCAACTACGGCAGTTATATTAATGGCCTTACAAATCTCCACACTTCTTAAATACTCAAGACTGCAACTACGGCAGTTATATTAATGGCCTTACAAATCTCCACACTTCTTAAATACTCAAGACTGCAACTACGGCAGTTATATTAATGGCCTTACACATCCCCACACTTCTTAAATACTCAAGACTGCAACTACGGCAGTTATATTAATGGCCTTACAAATCTCTACACTTATCAAAAAAACACAGCGAAAACCATCGCTAGACATTTTCCCAGTGCTCTGCGCAGACACACACTTATAGCTGACTCCCTCAGTCAACCCCCAGGACACACTGCTCTCTCGTACACACCCAGGGCACACACTGTGAACTCCCTGTCACGAGACTCAACTGTTTGAAACCCCACTCAGTCAAAATACATGCAGGCTAGCCGCGAGCTAATCACAGCTCAATACAACTCAGGGATAAATTCCTCACAGGCGTGACTTAACGCTGTGAGTAGCAATCATCGCTTTGTTCTCGATCATACGAGAAGATATTATTCCTATCCCCTTTTAAACAAGCATCAGCTTAATCGGGCATTCAAGTGCCACAACCCATAATTTCACTTTGTCCAAAAAACATTCTAAAGATCACTTCCCTTCCATAGGGTCTACTCGCAACAGACATGGACTGAGGCAAGGAAATATTGCTTACTACTTACATGAATGATATTTGCACTATAACTAATGCTCATGATGTTCATCATATGTCATTTCGTAAATAAATTGTTTGGACTCAATGAAATGATTTATCAAGTCGATCGAATTACAATATTCAAGTGTTTTCACAAGTTCTACCCCGCATTCGCTTAATTACCATCAAAGGCACGATTCAAATTACTAAATGAAAAAATGAACATATAAAAAGCAATGCAATGGCCAGAATTCATAGTATGTTTTATAACCACTACGCAATAATGTACTCATCAAGTAATGACCCTGCTAATGACAGTAACACTATCCATCGCCATCGTCTTCTTCTCATCTCTTGTTCCACTGGCACTTGTCTAGTTCTTGTCATCAGTTCCACGTTGGTAACCTTATCATACCATTTTAATCCCTCTATTCTACGCAAGCACCCATTTATGAAAGTCTGTAGCTTTTTGGTTGTTGTCTTTGTTGTTCTCCATGTCTCAGAGCCATACAATAGGACTGACTTCACATTTGAGTTGAAGATTCTTATTTTCATGTTGGATCTGATTTCTCTTCATCTCCATATATTTCCCAATGCAATGAAAGCTCCTCTTGCCTTTTGTATTCTTATTTTGATATCACTGTCTGTCCCTCCAACTTTGTCTATATTACTGCCAAGATATGTGTACGATTCTACATCTTGTATCGGTGTTTCTTCAAGTTCAACCCTGTTATCATTACCTGCATTTATTCTCATTATTTTTGTCTTTTCCCGGTGTTTTTTCAAACCCAATTGCTGTGACCTCTTATCAAGTGTTTTCAATTTGTCCTGCATCTGATTACGGTTATGGGACAGAAGAGCCAAGTCATCAGCCAAATCCAGATCATCCAACTGCTTAGTCAGAGTCCACTGGATTCCATTTCTGTTGTGTGTTGTCGATGATCTCATAACCCAGTCTATTGCTAGTAAGAAAAGAAATGGAGACAAAAGGCATCCCTGTCGCACTACTGTTCTTATCCCAAACGGTTCTGTAAGCTGTCCTTTGTGAAGAACTCTGCATGTCATGTCTTCATATGTTTTCTTTATTAAATTAATGATCTTCAGGGGAACTCCATAATGCCTCATCAATTTCCAAAGTGATTCTCTGTTTACACTGTCAAATGCCTTTTCGTAGTCCACAAATCCGATGTATAGTGGTGAATTCCATTCCAGACTTTGTTCAACTATTATTCTCAGTGTGGCTTTCTGGTCTGTACAGGATCGGTTTTGTCGAAAACCTGCTTGTTCATCTCTCAGTTTCTTGTCTATGGACTCTTTTAGTCTCTCAAGGATAATCCTGTTAAATACTTTTCCTGGCACTGACATTATTCCTCTATAATTTGTGCACTCTTGTAAATTTCCCTTCTTAGGCAACTTAACCAGATATCCTTCCTTCCATTCTGCAGGTATCTCTTCCTTTTCCCAGACTTTACCAAGTAATTTATATAACATCTCTGTAGCCATGTCGATATCTGCTTTGATGGCCTCTGCTGGAATGCCATCAGGTCCAGACGCTTTTCCATCTCTTAGAATCTTTATGGCTTTCTTTATTTCTTCCTTCGTTGGTCTTTCACCGTTAATTTGTAGCTCTTCTTCTGCTGGCTGGATGTCCGGGGGGTTTTGTGGAGCTGGTCTATTGAGAAGGTCCTCAAAATATTCTGTCCACCTCTTCATTTGCTCTGATGATAGGAAACTCTTTACAGAGCGATACAACAGGAAGCAATCTGATCATCAGAAGAAGTCCCCCCGTCCGACAAGTGTTTCGGCCCTATATACTCCTTTACACTCTAAGGGGGGGGGCCCACTTGGGTCATGACTCTCAAGCGTCTCAGCTTCCTGTTGTCTTGCATCAAAAATGAACCCATTTCACTTATGGTAGCAACTTTAAATTCCACAACTCCGCCAGCCGTGGAGGCAATTGTGAAAGTAACAAAGAGAAGACAAATTATTCCGTTCGTTCCGTCGCACACACTGAGACACCAGCGCGAAGTCAACGAGTCGCCACTGCGCGTTCCCCACTGGACTTTTGATACTGACACCCCTTATAGTATACACCGCTTGTCGCCCCTGAGTCGCAGCCCGTTCACTAGTCCACCACAAACCTCAGCGTATTGTGGACTTAGAAAAATTCCTGGTGTTTTCTGTACCGCAGCGTTTATTGTTACGATCTCCATTCCCCATTGCGGTTGTTCCACAGCCAGCCTGATGCCTTTTCGGCAGTTTCACTAAGCCTCTTCAAGGCCCTTGTTCTCGACTGTCCCCTCAGCCCCAACAGTTTCAATAGATCATACACTGATGCAGCCACAAGCCCTCTTGCACCCACTTCAACAGCCATGACCCTTGCAGTGAACCCATCGTGTCTCAGATCCGCGGCCAGATCACTATACTTGGCCGCTTTGAACGAATGTTGCTCATCTAATCTGGATTCAAATGGCACGGTCAGTTCAATCAGTATGACCTGAAGCGTTGCTGCAGAATGAAGCACTATATCCGGCCGTCTCCGCGATTTTCGGATACTCTCTGGATATGCCCCTCGTCCAGGTAGGTCTACCGCCATCTCCCAATCATTTGCACAATCAAGAAGAGATGGTAAACTGCTACCAGGTTTATTCGGTTTGGGGTGTGCTGACTTTCCTGCCCTCAGAAAGTATGTGTTTGCGGTGTCTGGCCGGACTTTGCTATTCGCCTTCATTCTTGCCAGATCTATTGTCGCAGCAAGCTCATTTAGCACTTTGTTATGGCGCCAAGTGTATCGCCCTTGCCCTAATGACACCTTACACGCTGAGAGCACGTGTTCAAGTGTCTGCCTCCCCTGGCACAGGGGGCACTGCTCATCATCCGACTTTCCCCATTTCACAAGGTTGGTGGCCGATGGCAGCAGGTCATACAGTGATCTGACAACGAAGCTGAGCCTAAGAGGTGCCATATGCCATATATCATTCCATGTCAAGGACCTCTGCAGGGCTCCTTCCCATGTAGTCCATTGGCCTTGTTGGACCTGCTGCACTGCTTTTTGCAACCTCTTATCATTCTCAGCTTCTCGTATCTCCTGAACTACCATGTCTCTGCGCTCCCTTACATCTGACAGACCTGGTGGTACTCCTAGCCATTTTCTCATGAACTTGTTGACCTTCTGCTCTATGGCTTCCACTGTACTTGTGCTTATTTCATATATAAGCAGTGGCCACAGCAACTTTGGTATCAACATGAACTGGAGGCACCACAGTTTGAACTTCCCCAGGAGTCTGCTTTGGTCTATGATCTGTAGCCCTCTGTCTGCCATTTCTATTGTCTGTTGCACTGCCTTTGAGTCTTTTAATGAGGCATCGTACACCCTGCCAAGACTTTTAACAGGTTCCTCAATGACAGTAGGGATTCTTTGGTTGGAAACCGTGAATATGACCTCTGCTATCTTCCCTTTCCTGACTGATAGGCTTCTCGACTTCTTGGGTTTGAAGCTCATTCTGCACCAGCTGACTAGTTCATCCAGGCGTGCTAACATCCTCCGGGCCTGATGTTCATCTGATGTCAGAATTGTTGTGTCATCCATGAATGCTTTGAGCAGTTTCCCATTCTTGTCTTTTATGAGGCAACTTGTTTGCTTGTATTTCCATGTTAGCTTCTTTGTGCTGCTATACAGTTCTCTCATATTTCTTTTGGCTGCAGCATCTTCTGCCTCTTTTGCCAACTCCTCAATATACTTCCTCTTGTCTCTTGATACTTCTTTTTACTTCTTTGTTTGCTTCTGTGTACACTTCTTGAGCCTTGGCTTTGGAGCTTCTGGTTTTGCTTGTGTTTAAATCTGCTTTCTTGTTGTTTTTCTGTCTTTTATCTTGTTGATGGTTTCTGTTGTTATCCATGCTTTTTGTTGTCGTTCCCTTTTCCCCAGTATTTCTTCACATGTCTCATTCCATACAATTTTGACCTGTTGCCAATAGTCTTCTGTATTCTCTACATCTTCCAGCTGTTGGAGCACTTGGAATTCACCACTATACATTGGATTTGTGGACTATGAAAAGGCATTTGACAGTGTAGACAGAGAATCACTTTGGAAATTGATTAGGCATTATGGAGTTCCCCTGAAAATCATTAATTTAATAAAGGAAACATATGAAGACATGACATGCAGAGTTCTTCACGAAGCGCAGCTAACGGAACCATTTGGGATAAGAACAGGAGTGCGATAGGGATGCCTCTTGTCTCCATTTCTTTTCTTACTGGCTATAGACTGGGTTATGAAATCATCGACAAAACACAACCATAATCAGACGTAGGAGAAATTGAAAACACTCGATGAGAGGTCACAGCAATTGGGTCTGAAAATACACAGGGGAAAGACAAAAATAATGAGAATAAATGCAGGTAATGATAACAGGGTTGAATTTTAAGAAACACCGATACAAGATGTAGAATCGTACACATATCTTGGCAGTAATATAGACAAAGTTGGAGGGACAGACAGTGATATCAAAATAAGAATACAAAAGGCAAGAGGAGCTTTCATTGCATTGGTAAATATATGGAGATCAATAGAAATCGGATCCAACACGAAAATAAGAATCTTCAACTCAAATGTGAAGTCAGTCCTATTATATGGCTCTGAGACATGGAGAACAACAAAGACAACAACCAAAAAGCTACAGACTTTCATAAATGGGTGCTTGCTTAGAATAGAAGGATTAAAATGGTATGACAAGGTTACCAACGTGGAACTGAGGACAAAAACTAGACAAGTGCCAGTGGAACAAGAGATGAGAAGAAGATGATGGCGATGGATTGGACGCACACTGAGGAGACCTGTTGATAGCATTACAAGGCAGTCCTTGTTCTGGAACCCCCAGGGCAAGAGAGGCAGAGGTAGACCAAGAAGCACATGGAGAAGAGAGCTGGAAACAGAGGTGAAAATGATGAGAACGTGGAAAGAACTTGAGATGATGGCACGTGACAGGAGGTCTTGGCATGTGTTTGTTGAAGGCCTATGCTCCCTTGGGAGTGAAGGGTAATGATGATGATGATGATGACATGTAAACAAATAATAACTGACAGACACTACAAATAATTCACAACTAAACGAACAATCATCACATTAATAACTAAAGAGAAGAAGGTATAGAAAGCACTATTACAACAACTGACAATTGTGACATAGATACAAAACAATAACAAGATGTGATACTTGACTACACAGCTAAAGAAATGAAATGTTCACAATGCACATAGGGACTAATAAATATATGAATGTATGTGTCAAAGTGCTAAAATTCCCTAAATGCAAACCTCACATAAATCTACAGAAGATCACCTTTAATCATACTTCTGAAAATGAATGAGAAAAACGATACGTACCTTAAAAAACAAAAAAAATTTACATGAAAAAAAAAAAGCAAAGATGGGCACGCTATGATAGAAAAAGATGCTATAAACTGGGCTATCACAATCCGAACCTTTTAAAACACTAAACCTATCTGCACTGCACACAAACATTTTTCAGTCTGAACACGGCGTAACATTGTTTTTCAGTTCCCCGCTGTGTTCATAAGAAAGTTTGCTTGCAAAAATGAAAAGTTATTTTTATAAAGTCCAGGTTGTCAAAATAGTTTAAATCACATTGCATTAAAAGTGCATCTGAAAGTATATGTAATGTTCTACCATACTAAAGTTCAACTGTTGCAAATGCATTATGCATACAGACTTGTTGCACATGCTTAAATGTAGTCATAAATATTTGCTAGGCACACAGCTTGACATCTCATTATGTTGAGTGTATTTATTTTTGTCTGTAGCTTTTGCACACTTGTTTATAAATGTCTAATATGGAAACGAAAGTTAGTGTCCATGGTTCTTTTTTACATGCCAGGCAAACAAGTATTAGTTTACTTTTCTGTGCACATCTCTTTCTCCAAAGAAAGTAATAACTGCTGAGTGACGGTTACTAACTTTAAACATGATGAACTTCACGTTGGACCCATTTAGGCAATTAGTACATAACCAGTATTCATAACAATAATAATAGTCACTCATGCTTTCACACTGCTGGTGATCTTTAAGATCATCACTAGTATATGTTTAACTTCTTTTCAGTAATGAAATATTGCAAGATCATAAAGGTTAATGCATGATTATATGTTATGAGCCATATATGCACACGCAGACACACACCACAACAGCTAGATGGCTGGAACCTGACTGCTCACTTTTTCTGAACACACTTCACTCGCAATCCCCTCCCACACTTTGTGAACTTGTCACATCACCATTCTCTTACGCATGACATAGTTCATGTAAGTAGAAGATTGGAGGAACTATGTGGTGCATTTTCAGCAATGCAAATTGACTCCCAACACCCACTCTATCAATCTGTCACCTCTTTCATTTCTTTCTCCCAGGCCATAACCACCAGTCACATCATAAACTTTTTCATTTCCTACCTTTGCTTTGAAGTCTCTAAGTGTAATAGTTATCTCATGAGATTTACACTGAGTCACTGCCATATCAAGTTCACTGTAAAATTTGTCAATTTCTTCTTCTGTACTATCTGCTGTTGGGGCATATATTTGGGTAAAATTTATATAAATTGGTCTGCCACTCGATTTAACTAATAGGATTCGATCTGATATTGCCCAAAATCCCTTTACTGTTCTTGCTCTATCTGCATCTAATATTATGCCTCTTCCTTTTCATATTTATTTCCTCCAAAATAAATTATTTTGTTTCTTGTCTACACATAGTAAATATTTCTTTGTTGGTAATATGTTCTGGAGTTATTTTTGCTCTCTTTCTTTCTGTCATTTTATTTATACATGAGCTAGATAAAGAAAGAAAAACCATATCGGATCCTGACTATCCATTAAGGATCAGGCTGTCACACACCGTGAGGTACTATCCCTCTCTCTTTAATCTACCCAAGTTATAATGGCATGAGGCCCAGTGCAGATTCCGAGCAAACCGAAGTACTCAAGACCTAATCTTCACACTCAGACAGCTGAGTGAAAAGGCCCTTGAGTATAAGAGTGAAATCCATCTTTGTTTCATAGATCTGGAAAAGGCGTTTGACAGGGTCCCCTGGAGCAAACTTTGGGACTGTTTGGCAAAGAAGAATATTCCAGCACCTCTGATTCGTGCTATACAGAGCTTCTACAAGTCTTGCAGAAATTATGTGAGGACAGCAAACCATAAGTCAGAAGAGTTCAGGACCACCACTGGTGTAAGACAAGGTGATATCTATCACCTTACCTCTTCATACTCCTTATGAACGATGTCATCAAGGCATGTAAGGAGAGAACAAGAAAGTATTCAGTGGGGTACTGGAAGATGAGACAGGTCTATATTTCGGAGCTGGCATTTGCTGATGATGTTGCACTGATTGCTAAATCAGAGGCACATCTCCAATCGAACCTGCAAGTCTGGAAGGAAGAGCTGGAGAAGAGAGGGATGGTCATAAGCAGCTCTAAAACAAAATCCATGGTGATATCACGAGAAGAAAGAAGACATCAGATTAAGCTGGGAGAACAGGTCCTGGAGCAGGTCGACCACTTTAAATACCTCGGAGCTATTATAGACTGAAAGGGAGGCATCAAAGAAGAGTTGGCCACTCGAAAAGCAGCAGCTGAGAGACTTTTTCAGGCCAGAAATCGAGGATTCCTCAGCAAGAGAGAGGTTGGTAAGAAAACGAAGATGGCTGTATACCGCTCCACCTATGTCCCGGTCTTGACATATGGATGCGAGTCATGGGCAATGACTACAACCCATAAAAGCCAGATCCAAACCTCAGAAATGAGGTATCTGAGGGAGGTGGTTGAAGTAACAAGAAGAGACATGGTACGCAACCAAATGATACGTCAAGGCCTTAAATCCTACCTCCTGCAGACCCAAGTAGAACAGTCCCAATTAAGATGGTTTGGCCATGTCTGCAGAATGGGAGAAGATCGGCTACCATGACAAGCATGGGAAACAAAGAGCCAAGGATCCAGACCCCCCAGGACAACCCAGAGTCCGCTGGGAGGACAACATTAGACAATCTTTGAAGGACCGAGGACTAGAATGGAACCAGGCCAGGAGGAAGACAGCTGATAGGATAGTCTGGCGCTCTCTCTTCCAAACCTCTACACCTCACGGTAGAAGGGGAACGACTAAGTAAGTAAGTAAGTTAAAATGGCATCACTGTATATGTAACATTTAAAATTATGTTTGATTTTTCCTTGTGGCTCCATTACATTACTTAGGATATTAGTGGTAGGCCTTCAGTTTTCCATGGAGACCAACCATAACTTTTTCTATGCTTCAACAAGCCTCTAATGTACCACACACTTTGCTGTTACACACTAAAAAAGTCACTTTCCATGAAAATTTTATACACCATCATCTAACTCATCAAATTCAGCTTTTTCATTGTATTTTGTCAAATTTTCCAGATATCTTTTGTGACAAAATCCTTCTTTAATATCTTCTCCCAGTGACTTGGGTAGAGAATAAATTCTTGGGTCCCATACTTTTGATTTCATTTGTAATATTTATTCATTCCAGCTATGCTGGGCATGGTACAGGTTTCCAGTATGTACCAGGTGATGTTATACAGAGGTTTCATGGGAAAGCTGTTGCTATTGTTATGGGCTGCGAAAGTGCTGAATTGAGCTGTAAAGGAAAACTTGATGGTTATGGAGGACCTTTGTGTTTTCTCTTGGCAGGATGGTCAGTTGTTATACAAATTCTTAATTTAATATAAGTAGTTTGTTCTATAAAAATAATAACCCCTTCAGTCATAACTGACTATGAAGATGTGCCCCTGAGATGACAGCACTCAACTGCTTTTTTGGTGTTCCTTTCATCATTTTCTCCTCTCTTCTGCTTGTCGTGAGAGGATCTTTTTGCCCAATCTGAGGTGGTACCATAGCGAGCATCACCACTTGGTACAATCAGCAATTTGTTCTAGATTTACAAATTTCATTTATTAAAGTTATAAATTATGGTTAGATATGAATGAGATCAAACCTTAGAATGAGGTATCTGAGGAAGGTGGTTGAAGTAACAAGAAGAGACATGGTTCGCAACCAGATGATACGTCAAGGCCTAAAATCCCCTTCCCTGCAGACCCAAGTAGAACAGTCCCAACTAAGATGGTTTGGCCATGTCTGCAGAATGGGAGATGATCGGTTACCACGACAAGCATGGGAAACAAAGAGCCAGGGATCCAGACCCCAGGATGACTCAAGTCCACTGGGAGGACAACATTTGAAGGACTGAGGACTAGAATGGAACCAGGCCAGGAGGAAGACAGCCGATAGGATAGTCTGGCACTCTCTTCCAAACCTCTACACCTCACGGTAGAAGGGGAATGACTAAGTAAGTAAGGTTAGATATATCATCTTGCATTGTTTTATTTGGTAAGTGTTACTCACAGCTCTGCGCAGTTGATTATGAAAGTCTTATTTGTATGTATATACATGTGTGTGTGTACTATTTAAAAGATGGTATTCGTAACTGTTACGAATTCTTTAAAACTTACTTCTGGTGCAATGTGAAGAATAATCGTTAAATTTAAATAACCTAAGCCCGACACTTACATGTCAATTCTGCTGCTGTAGAACCTAAGCCTGTCATGTACATGTCAATGCTGCTGCTGTACAACCTAAGACCCTCATGTACATGTCAATGCTGCTGCTGTACAACCTAAGACCCTCATGTACATGTCAATGCTGCTGCTGTACAACCTAAGACCCTCATGTACATCTCAATGCTGCTGCTGTACATATCTGTATATTAACAGTGCAACATCCTTTTCATATGCCTAGAAAACAAACCCAAAGAAAGCAGGAAGTTTTTGCTGGGCTCACCAGCTACAACATATGCTATGCGCAACCATGTCTAGCAAAAGCAGGACACATTTTAATTCATCATCTTCGCATTGGCAATTAGCAGGGGGTGATTTCTGCCACTCTGTTTAAACAATAGAATAGCTGGGCTTATGGATCATGCTTGGGGCAATTTCTATCACTCTGTTTAAACAATAAAATAGCTGGGCTTATGGATCAGGCTGGGGTTGATTTATGTCACTGTTTAAACAATGAAATAGTGGGGCTTATGGATCAGGCTGGGGGTGATTTCTGTCACTCAGTTTATATAATAAACAGGCTGGGAGAGATTTCTGTTACTCTGTTTAAACAATAAAATAGCAAGGCTTATGGATCAGGTTGGAGGTGATGTTTTAGACCTCTGTGTTAGAGCAAGAAATTCTTCATCAAGCATATAGAGTTCTCCCATTGAAGTAAGCCATAAACTAACACTAAATGAGTACCCATACTACTGGAGCATTACGTTTGATCATCATTTGACATGAAAATGCAATATTGAGAAAAACCAGATGGCAGCAAGGCAAAGAATAGCAGTTATGGAAAAAAACTTGCTGCTAAAGCTTGAGGAACATAAAAGATAACTACAGAGGCTATAAACTGGATGAGTAAGGCCAGTCTTAGCATATGGCTAGCATCTTGGGCAGCAGGAGCTAAGTCAAATTTTGCAGAAGAGAACAAATTTTAAAACCAAGCAGTAATAATCATAGGGGGCGTGTCAACAACACTAACTCAACAACTGGAAAGTAGCTGCACCTTATGGAGGATTTAAGAAATAGTGGGGACCAGCAGCAAGCAGACAAATTGAAAAGGTTGACTACCCTTGGACAAGGGGAAATTATCACCGTTGTGGATCTAATAAGACTCATGGTCTGCTGAATTGCCAAAATCTGCACTTTTAAATGGCTTCCCGTCTCGCGATTCACAAGAGTTCCGTGGTTATCTGCTCCCAGCCAATCAGCAGCCGCCTAACAATTATGTTGTCCGAACGGTGTCTCCCAAGATTTTGCGGGCGTGAAGATTTTATAAAATAGCGCTAACAGGGCCGCTTTTCTACAGAGATACAACATCACCTGTCACCTTATGACAGAAAACATTCCTTATGTTAAGAAAGAGCACAGCCAGACTGAAACAAAAAATGACCCTGAGCCACAAAATATTAGAGAAACATCACACATGCTACACCTGGACTTAGACATACACAGATGGATCAGCAACAAATGCAACATAAAATGCAGGTGGAGAAACATATGAATTTAACTAATAGTACATAGAACAATCCTGAGGCTGAAAACGATCTAGATGTAAATATAGACATTCCACAAAAAGAAAAAATCATCACATCAATCAAAGGGTTAAAGAACGGAAAAGCTCCTGTCCATGATAACTTAAATGCAGAGCTATTTAAGACAGACCCTGAGCTAGCAGCAGAACTATTAGAACCACTATTTGCACAAGTCTGGAAAACAAGGACAACACCAACAGAGTGGAACAAAGGAATTATTGTCAAATTGCCCAAAAAGGGAGATCTTGCAGACTGCAATAATTGGAGAGGAATCACTCTTCTCTCAGTTCCCAGCAAAATACTAGGCAGGATAATTATACAGAGAATCTCAAAAGCAGTAGACCACAAACTAAGGAAAGAACAAGCAGGATTTAGAAAGAACAGAAGATGTGTAGATCATATATTTACTCTCAGGAACATTATAGAGCAGTGCTCAGAATGGCAAAGACAGCTGTACATTAATTTCGTTGATTTTGAAAAGGCTTTTGACAGCACACATAGGACATTTTATGGAAAATACTGAGGGCTTATGGAATTCCAAGCTGCATAGTGTCAATCATAAAAAGCCTCTATATCAACTTTACGTTTAGCGTTGGGCAGAGCAACTTAACCTTTGAGGTAAAGACAGGAGTACGACCGGGATGCCCCTCATCAACCACTCTATTTTTAACAGTCATAGACTGGGTAATGCACCAGACAGCAGAGGCAGTCCAAGAGGAATAAGATGGACTACATTTCTACATTGGAAGATCTGGAATATGCAGATGACATTGCACTACTAGCACATTCACATCAACACATCCAGGAAAAAACAGATAGACTTAATAAGTATAGCCAGCAGGTGGGCTTGAACATCAATTTAAAGAAGTCAGAGGTCATGACGCTCAATGTGAGCAACCCTGAGCCTATATCAGTAAGGAATCAGCAACTGGTACAGACAGACTTCTTCAAATACCTAGGATGCATAGTAACACCAGACGGCGGAGCAGGCAAAGACAACAACAGAATGAATAAAGCAAACAATATCTGGAACTACAAGCACAAAATTAAGATTATATCACTTTTGGGGTGGGGGAATGCTAGAAGTTTACAGAGGAAGAAAATGTCATCAACACATCAAGAAAAATTCGGAGCGAATCTTTTGGCCGAATGCCATCACCAACCAAGATCTGCTTACTCGAAGCCAAGCAAGCCTTTTTTAGCCTAAATTATTCAATACACCATCATAGACTGGCAAATTTAAGATTATATCAGAGCTGTGTGCTTTCTGTGCTTCTCCATGGTGTGGAATGCTGGAGAGTTACAGAGGAAGAAATGTCGAAATTGTCCTCTTTTCACACAACATGCCTAAAGATCCAATCTTTTGGCCGATTGCCATCACAACCAATCAGCATAGGTACTCGAAGCAATGACGCTGGCAGGACGCTGGAGCTGGGTTGGGCCATGTCTCAGAAGAGACCCCCGATGCCATCAAAAAAGCTGAGGACCCCAGAAGGAAAACAAAAGAGAGGCCGACCAAAAACAACTTGGCGGAGGACTGTGGAGGCTAAGATGCAAAGAATGAACCAGAGTTGGGGCACTGTACGAAGGATGGCCGCCGACCGAGCAAGGTGGAATCAATTTGTTGTTGCCCTACAAGACCCCACTAGGCGTGATGGCCACTGACTGCTTTGAAGGTCAGCGGCTAAGGATCAAAGAAGAAGAAGAAGACATACAACAAGCTGTCAGTGGCAACACAAAAATTTTGCAGTAACTTCAGAGCAGAGCTGCTTTAAACTAGCAGCAGTTCTAATGACAGAGCAAAGCACAAAGAAGCAAGTACATTTTTTATACGGATGAGCTGTCAATAGTTGCTGCACTATAGAACTAAAATAATGGAAATTACCTCTGTTAGAAATTTAAAGAAGTTATGATGCAGTGGAGTCCATCTCGCTACAACATCTTTGGCAACAAAGAGACTAATAGATTAGCCAAAGAAGATGGAAAGCTACCTCAGTTTTATATAGGTGTAACTTACAAAGTTGCCAAGGGATTTATTTGAATAAGATACAGAAACAAGTGAGAAGATGATCCAGGGCCACTGAAAAAAAATTGCTCCAACAAAGAGAATTTCTGCACAGGCTAACCAACAGATTGCTCAACAGAGTGAAGAAGTGCAAATCATTAGATTCTGCACAGGCTACAACAGATTAAGATACAGTCTATTCAACAAACTAAATATAGGACCAACTGATGATTGTAAGTGGCACTGATTAAATAACTGCTGAACATTTGCTGTAAAAGGGCCTTGCATATGGAGCAAGTACTTATGGGCATCACCAACACCATTCCTGCACAAACTCTATAGAGATACAAACAACCTCAAGCTGACAACACATTCAAGTTGACACCTAAAAGTGTAAGAAGAAAAAGAATGGGAAAGTTAAAAAGAAAATCTTGACTTGTATGTTTAAGCCTTTACAATGTTTATATGTATTTTAGAAAGCCATGGTCATCCACTGCACCTGACTTCATCTCCAGTCGTCTTGACTTGTCTTGCCACTGGATTGAGATGGACCCAGGCGAGAGAGTGAGGTCGATGAATTGCGCAACTCTTCCTCACTTTAAACCAAATCACTGCGCAAGTCACTCTTTCATCCACTCATCCACTCATCCATCCACTCACAACAAGTCCTGTGGCGATGGGCGAGCGGCGAAGCGGCAGGCGTGGGTGCGCTGGCAGTCGTAGTCGCAGACCTACACACAGGCGGCTCAGGCCATATGGTCGTCTTCCACTGATCGGAGCAGCAGTGGGATTCGGCAGCCCCCTGAGTGACTGAGCAGCCCTCTTTAGGAAAGCACTGCTCACCTCCATGGCATGAGGAAGGGGCTAGAAAAGGTGCCCTAAACATTGCCTGCTCTACCATTACCTAACCAGCTTACCGCGGTTGGTGGGTACCCTACTTCAGCGGGCGACACATAAGAAAAAGAAAGGACAGATTTTTTCCCCTCTCATTCTAGGCGCATGGAATGGACAAAGACTTTAACACAAACAGACCCCGAGAGGCGAACTGCCCTGAAAGAACTGCCCAAATACAACATTGACATAGAGGCACTGAAGTGAAACTTGACACTTGGCAGGCGAGGGCCAACTTTGCGAAAAGGGTGCAACATTCTAGTGGAGCGGAAGAGACTGAAGAAAGATGAGAGCACAGGGGTTGGATTTGCAATCAACAACAGCAATTATTTGGCAAGTAGCGGAGCCCCCAAAAAGGGAATAAATGACCGACCTCCGCACTTCTATGATGGGTCAAACAGATCCCGCTGCTTTATGGAGAGAAACATGGCCACCATACATTAGACGCATAGCACCAACTGATGACAAAACCAGGACTGACGTCGAGGATAAGTTTTATCGAAGAAAACTACATTGCAGTTATTGCATCAGTATTGGAGCCAAAGAGATAACTTATTAATTCTTGGTGAAATGAAAGAGTAGGGGTCAGATAACATCTCCTGGAAACAGCACTATCGGAAGTACGGCGTGGGTCGAATAAATGCAATATGACTTCTTCTCCTCCAGACTTGCGCAGAAAACATGTCACCACACATTTTTCGCTTCCTATGCACGCAACAGGACCTCCTGGATCACCCTCGCTCGGCATGGCACCAAATTGATAAGTAATTGTTTACGAAGAAGGACAGGCAAGCTGTCCGGGTGCACCAAGTCCAAAGCAGTAAGTTTATTATTGCTGGATGACTTCGCCTCATTGTGCTCAGGATAAACTTAAAATTCGTAATCATACCTGACAGGCGCCCGTCAGGTCGAAAGCAAAAACTCACAAAAGGTTGGGATATTACAAACATAAAGAAGACAAAATTAAACAGTCATTCACTGACACCCTAGAGACCGTCCTCAATCAATCTCGTTCGAAGCATGTGGCACCTAATCTGAAACAAATTGTGGAAGACAGCCCTAAGCGAGTCCATGTGTGGTGCCGAAATGCTATCGCTCAATGTGTCTAAACTTAAAATTTCGTATCACTGCTACAAAAAATTGTGTCTAGGTCCCAACCTGGGTCCCGCATTATCAAGAACAAAACCCTAGAAATGACGTGGTTTGATGAGAAGATCTACAACACTGCTGAGGTCTATAAAGAAGATGTTGGATATAAAGAAAGATGAGAAACACCATCTCCATAAAAGCATATTTAAATGATCCAAAATCTACATCAAGAAAGACGCTTTCAACAACATGCGTTAGAATCGTCCAACATAAACTACGCCAGATGCGGGATTCATGGCTGAGTAATAAAGCAGATGAGCTCCAAGGCTTTGCTGACAGCCATGACTTGAAAAAATTTTTACATGCACTCAAAGCGGTCTATGGTCCAAACATCATCAGGATCATTTCCCCTCCTTAATGCAGATGGACAAAACACTAATTACAGAAAGGAAAAAATTCTCCAACGCTGGGTTGAACACTTTCATAATAATTCTGAACCAGCCATCATCTATTAACGATGAAGCCATCAACCGACTGCCCCAAATTCCTATAAATGAAGCACTAGATGTTATACCGACTTTGGAGGAGACTCAAAAAGCGATTCGTCAACTTTCTAGTGGAAAGGCCCCCGGCTCCGATTCAATTCCTGTTGAGGTCTATAAAGATGGCGGTACAGTTCTTATCTCAATAGTGCAGCAGCTGCATGATGGAATGCAGGGTTGAGGTCTATAAAGATGGCGGTACAGTTCTGATAGGTGAAATGTGGCCAGAGTGAAAACCATCCCACACAATCTCAATGATGCTTCAATTTATACACTCTTTATAAACGCTAATCGCCAATGACTGTAACAATTTCCCATCTCAAATGGAGTTAATCGCAAGGGTGTGTACTTGCACCGACGCTTTTCATTATCATGTTTTCTGCTATGCTGACTGATGCTTTCATAGACGGGGACACAGTAATCGACATCAGATATCGTATTGATGGAAAGCTTCAAGAAAAATGTTTAACCTTAGGAGGCTTCAAGCAAAAACCAAGGGGTCTAAGAAGATCATCAAAGTACACCAATAGTGCAGGGATCTTTCTGTTTCGCTGACGACTGTGCCCTCAGTGACTGGGAAAATTGTTTAACAGAGGCTGATCTGCAGCGTAGCGTCAGAGGCTGATAGAGCGTTGATAGATTCTCCGAAGCCTGCTCCAACTTTGGGCTTACCATCAACACAGGGAAACAGAAATCATGTACCAACCAGCTCCTGGCACAATTTATACTGAGCCAGTCATCAAGGTAAATGGTGAGAAACTGAATGTTGTGAACAGGTTCACATACCTTGGTAGTACACTATCCCAGAACATCGTCATTGATGATAAGGTGAACACCAGGATCTCCAAAGCCAGCAGCACATTTGGCAGACTATACACCAACGTTTGGCATCGAAGTGGCATTAGTCTACAGACAAAGCTGAAGGTATACAGAGCTGCGGTGCTTCCAGTGCTGCTTTATGCATGTGAAACATGGACTGTATACAGGCGCCACGTAAAAAAGCTCAACCACTTCCATACAGTCTGTCTCAGGAAGATAATGAACATCAAATGGCAAGACAAGATCCCAGATACCGCCGTTCTTGACAGAGCTGGTATCCCTAGCATCGATACTATTCTGATGCAGTCACAGATTCGCTGGGCAGGTCATTTAGTCCGCATGCCAGACCATCGACTGCCAAAGATACTCTTTTATGGTGAGATGCAGAAGGGTAGACGCTCCCATGGTGGCCAGAAAAAGCGCTTCAAAGACACGCTTAAGGCTTCATTAAAAACCTTTGACATAAATCCAGACACATGGGAAGCTGCTGCGCAAGAACGAACTGCCTGGCGCACATCTCTTCGTAAAGGTGCAGTGGCATGCGAATCTTCCAGAAGAGCAGCAGCGGAACAGCGGAGACAAGCTAGAAAAGATCGTGAAATAAAACCTTCACATGAGGCAAGCATTCCCTGCCCACACTGTCCGAGATCCTTCCAGGCCCGCATCGGGCTCATCAGTCACCTTCGTACTCATAGACTATCCTAGCATCCTAATAATTGGATGAACAGAGTGGTCTTCATCACTTGTGATGGACGAACAACATAACAATGTATGACAACCTGTTCATACATGAAAGCTAATCTTGGGGTAAGGTGTAAATAATACTAATGGACATACACACCAACTGGAATGAACATAAGCACAGATAAAAGTACATTTCACTTCCAAGTTAAATAACAGTCAGTATTTATTGCATTTAATTGTAAGGGAAATTTATGAACTGAAGGAATTCATGTCAAGTAACCTCCATTTGTGATGAAACAGGACAGGTTACATTACATATAAATATATTTTCTTGCTGTTGCAATATGTAGTTTACATTACAGTAACCATGTTACCCTGTCTCTTTCACAGCCCTGCTATGATGGGAAATTTGTGGGTAGTTACATCACCTGACATCTTGAAACTTCTTTCCCGTCTTGTCTCCCGCTGGATGTCCCTTGAAAAACCCACTACATTGGGAAATCTATTAATCGTGGAAAGGAAGTTATGCAGATGGCAAAGTCTGAATGGATTTGCTCCTGTTATTTATGGACTGCCTGTTGTTATGAATTGTTAGTAATTTTCTTGCGCTTCAATCAAATATTCTCATTCAGATCTTTATTAACGCAGTCTTCATAAATTATAAATGTAGAGATAACTGAGGAAACAACTGCTTTAGACTGATTACTACAGAAATCACTACTACAATATCATGGTGAATGTTTGATGCAGGAAGCCTGTATGAAACCAGATGCAAGGACAGTCCATGTTCCACAATAAGTGAAAAGGAACATCACGAGATGATGATGAATTATTAGTGAAATTTGATTGTTAAATATTTTAAATTATAAATTTGTTACAACTGTCTGTTTTATTTTTACTCATTCCAAAAATATAATTGTAAAAACGTCTTTCACAAATAAATGCATTACTTACAAGACATACATTTCAAAAATGTCTTTCATAAATAAATACATTACTTACAAGACATACAGACATACATTTCAAAAACTTCCTTCACAAATAAATGCAGAACTGACAAGACATGCATTTCAAAATGCAATAAATGAATAGCTACAGTTCAGTAAACCAGAATACAAACCAAAAACTGAAATATTCCGAAAATCAAAACGTTTTTGGAACTCACATGACAGAAGGAGATAGCGATAGATTAAAGAGTATGTGGAGAAGATATGTATAATAGAACTAAAGGCTAGACCAAGAAAGATGAACAGAATGGAAGGAAGATGTTTAGAAGGTTGAGACCAAGTGGTTTGATTCTTGGTTTTGCAATGAAACAGTACAAACATGGTTATTGTGAAAAGTTGTCTGTATCACTATTACTAATTTACGTTCTTTGTAAAATAAATATTCATATAATTTGTCACTTTTGTTGTTTTACTTCATCGTTAGTTGCCTATACCAGTGCTTACTTGTTTGGTTCTATTGTATTTTACTACATTATTTCATGTCCTATACAAGTGTTTGCATATTTAGTCCTGCATGTTTTACCACATTATGATAATCTATATAAGGACTTCATAATTAGTCCTATTGTATTTTACATCATCAGTAGGCAATCTGATCATGAAGCGGTCCCCCATCCGACACCTCTTATAATAAACGCCACGTGTTGCCTGTCAGTCACAGCCCTTTCACCAGTACACTGAAAAACTCAACGTGTTGTGGACTTAGAAAAAATCCTGAAGTTTTCTGTACCGCAGAGTTTACTGTCACGAGTTCCATAGCCCATTGCGGTTGTTCCACAGCCAGCATGATGCCTTTTCTGCAGTTTCACTAAGCCTCTTCAGTGCCCTTGTTCTCGACTGTCCCCTCAGCCCCAACAGTTTCAATAAATCATACACGGATGCAGCCACGAGCCCTCTTGCACCCACTTCAACAGCCATGACCATTATAGTGAACCCATAGTGTCTCAGATCCATGGCCAGATCACTATATTTTGCCGCTTTAAACAGATGTTGCTCTTCCAATCTGGATTCAAATGGCACGGTCAGTTCAATCAATAGAACTTGGTACGTTGATGAAGAATGCAGCACTATATCTGGCCGTCTTTGCGATTTCTTGATACACACTCTGGATATGCCCCTCGTCCAGGTAGGTCTACCGCCATTTCCCAGTCATTTGCAGTCAAGGAGAGATGGTACACTGCTACCTGATTTACTCGGTTTTGGGTGTGCTGACTTTCCTGCTCTCAGAAAGTGTGTGTTTGCGGTGTTTGTCCTGGCATTGCTATTCGCCTTCATCCTTACCAGATCTATTGTCGCAGCTAGCTCATTAAGCGCATTGTTGTAGCGTCATTTGTATCGCCCTTGCCCTAATGACACCTTGCAAGCTGAGAGCATGTGTTCAAGTGTCTGCCTCCCATGGCACAGGGGGCACTGCTCATCATCCAACTTTCCCCATCTCACAAGGTTTGTGGCCGATGGTAGGAGGACATACATTGATCTAACAGTGAAAGTGAGCCTAAGAGGTGCCATATATCATTCTATGTCAAGGACCTTTGCAGGGCTCCTTCCCATGTAGTCCATTGGCCTTGATGGGCCTGCTGCACTGCTTTTTGCAACCTCTTATTATTCTCAGCTCCTCGTATCTCCTGAACTACCATGTCTCTACAATCCCTGCTTGATGCCTTGGACCACCAGTGGATGTCTGCATGACCAAATCTCCGTCTCTTTGTTTGTGTGTATCCGATTACCTCCCTCAGTTTGAACGACTCATGGGCAGCATCAACAGCTTCTTACACTCTCCGCTTCCTTCCCGTTATCAGTGTGTGCTGAATGGACTTAACCACGTCATCAGCTGACTCGCGTAACATCATTGCAAGCCTTGCCTTTCCAGCTTTAGCCATGGTAGCATAGTGGTTAGTGCACTAGCTTCCTAGGGCAGTGGTCTATGGTTCGATCCCCAGATGAGGTGGGATTTTTTTTTGGCCACAAACGGCTCCTGGGTCAACGCAGCCCCAAATGAGTGCCAGAGCAACTCTAGGTTAAAGCGGCCGGCGTGATGCTGACCACATCAGCCTTAGTGTGCCGCCGGTCAAGAAAATATGGGCCTAACACCATATTCCCAATATGTCTCAATGGGCGTGCAACGGGATCCTTTTTTTTTTTTTTTTTAACCTTTCTACCTTTGTACTCTTCAACAACTGACTTGAAAGAAAGCAGAAGTTTTGACTTTTTGCAGTACAGTGCTACATCTGGCCATTTCCGTATGAACTTGTTGACCTTTTGCTCTATAGCTTTCACTGTACATGTGCTTATTTCATATATACTGAAGCACATTAAAAACGCACCACTATTATATATACTGATGCCGAGAAGCTGGGAAAAAAAGTGTGGGAATGGATTTTCCCCGTGTTTGTCATGAGGTAGAGAACGAATGGCTGCTGGAATGGAAAGTGCATGATTCAACCCACGGGTTTGTGTACAGACTGCATGAAAACAATGAAAGTTACACGTGCAACACGATTCCCAACATCTATGACCCTGAAAATGTGTATGCGTTGTGGCAGTATACTCGGTATAAAAAGGTCATTGAGACAAAACACCCAGTACATGTGCTTGAAATGCCACGACTATCTGAAAACGACCGCCAACGAGCCATTGGTATGTTGGAGACCGGAATGAGCTCGCGGGCCATTGCCAGAAGGATGAATTGCCACCACAGCACTATTGTACGTCTCAGTGAATGTTACGGAACCACTGGCAGTGCCCGGGATAGACTTCGGAGTGGCCAACCACGAGTTACTACCCCTGCGCAAGATCGCCATATTGTGCTGAGTCACCTAAGGAATCGTTCTCTTCCGGCAAGTCAAACAGCAAGAGCAATAGTGGGTAGACGTGGGCAAGTTTCTGGAATGACAGTCATATGATGACTCGGAGATACAGGCCTTACTGCAAGACGACCTTTATGTTGGGCCAAACTTGACTAGCAGACATCGTCAGCAGCGCCTGCAATTGACAGAGCAACATGTCAGATGGACTAGACTGCAGTGGAATGCTGTCCTATTCACAGACAAGAGCAGATTTAACATATCCTTTGCTGATGGACGTATGCGGATTTGGCGATGGTGTGGAGAGCGCTTTGCAGATTGCTGTGTTCGTCAGCACAACCGATTTGGAGGTGGCAGTATTCACATTTGGGGAGGATTCAGTTTTCACCATCGCTTGCCTTTTCGTCTTTCGTGGAAATGTTAATGCTGTGACATATCGAGATGAGGTTCTGGATGCATTGGTTGCTCCTGCGTTCACAAATTATCCAGACTTGCAGCTTCTCCAGCAGGATAACGCACGTGTGCACACCGCATGCATTACGCAGCAATATCTACAGCAGCAGAACATTGTGACAATTGATTGGCCTGCCCTATCACCAGACATGTCCCCTATAGAACATCTGTGGGACGAGCTTGGACGCAGAGTCTACAGGCAAGGTTCACCAGCTAATCTGCAACAGCTCAAAGCTGCTCTTACACGTGAATGGGACTTGATTCCCCGGAATTTCCTTCAGAAACTTGTGCATTTCATGTGGAGCCGCTGCCAAGCTAATTTGCAAGCACATGGTGGACATACCAGATACTGAGGATAGTGTGAATGAATTTTTTTATTGGTTGCATTTTTGGTTTTCTCCCTTGCCTGCACAGAATGCAATGAATTTCATAACAATCAAATGTACAAATTAATGACCTGCATGGATTCATAGGAAAATGAATAAAGATTCCAAATATGTAAACTTGTAAACACTTATATTTACATTTCACACTCTGTTCCTGGATTATACAGGTGGTGCATTTTTAATGTGCTTCAGTATATAAGCAATGGCCACAGCAACTTAGGTATCAACATGAACTGGAGGCACCACAGTTTGAATTTTCTTAGAAGTCTGCTTTGGTCTATGATCTGTAGCCCTATGCCTGTCATTTCTTTTGTCTGTTGCACTGCCTTCGAGTCTTTTAATGAGGCAGCGTACACCTTGCCAATACTTTTAACAGGTTCCTCAATGACAGTAGGGATACTTTGGTTGGAAACCATGAATATGACCTCTGCTATCTTCCCTTTCCTGAATGATAGGCTTATCGACTTCTTGGGTTTGAAGCTCATTCTGCACCAGCTGACTAGTTCATCCAGGCGTGCTAACATCCTCCGGGCCTGATGTTCATCTGATGTCAGAATTGTTGTGTCATCCATGAATGCTTTGAGCGGTGGCATGGGACACATTCCACCGAGCTTTGGACCTATAGCCATTCCTTCAGCCGCATTAAGGATTACCGGCATAGCCATCGCGAATTGTAACCGGGTCAGTTGGCCAGTCAATTGTGTTGTGCGCAGGTAAATATTTTGACAACAGCTAATCCTTTATATGTTTCTGTTCAAGTGTTTTACAGGCCTTCCGCCTGAGATGGAGATTCTTGACTGAAGTTTAATTTTCTTCCCAAGTTCGTTCTTACCCTTTTAGGTTTAGTGATAAGCAATATCGTATAATGGTTTTCAAATGTTCCAACTGTACATTCCAAATAAAACGCAGCAGTGTAGAAAATTCAGAGTTTATTAACGTCATTAGACAAGCACTGCAAAGTTCACAATGATTTTATTGTTTTCTACGCTCAACAAAATAGTATGTATATCCACAAGAAAGTTATATATCCAACAAGAAAAATGTATTTATCCAACAGGAAATAATATAACAACTTGTCAACTTAAAAACTTGTCTTGATAATTTCAAAGACGAAGTCACCTAAGTACTATAAAACTGCCTAACAAAAAAAAAGTCCTTCTTTTAAATCTAAAAACTGCAAACTAAGCCCTATTGCCCACATCTCTCCTTTTATATGCAGCTCCTTCCTTTTCCCGCCATTTTTCACACGAGTCCATCTTTTTTTCCACACGTTACAATTATCTACATTTGCACACATCTTTCTGTTGTTTCGACTTTTGTGACATCTCTCTTTTCCATCAACAATGGAAAAAACCAAAATAGCAACTCTCTTACTTACTTACTTACTTAGTCGTTCCCCTTCTACCATGAGGTGTAGAGGTTTGGAAGAGAGAGCTCAGACTATCCTATCGGCTGTCTTCCTTCTGGCCTGGTTCCATTCTAGTCCTCGATCCTTCAAAGATTGTCTAATGTTGTCCTCCCAGCGGACTCTGGGTCGTCCTCGGGGTCTGGATCCTTGGCTCTTTGTTTCCCATGCTTGTCGTGGTATCCGATCTTCTCCCATTCTGCAGACATGGCCAAACCATCTTAATTGGGACTGTTCTACTTGGGTCTGCAGGGGGTAGGATTTAAGGCCTTGACGTATTGTCTGGTTGCGTACCATGTCTCTTCTTGTTACTTCAACCACCTTCCTCAGATACCTCATTTCTGAGGTTTGGATCTGGCTTTTATGGGTTGTAGTCATTGCCCATGACTCGCATCCGTATGTCAAGACTGGGACATAGGTGGAGCGGTATACAGCCATCTTCGTTTTCTTACCAACCTCTCTCTTGCTGAGGAATCCTCGATTTATGGCCTGAAAAAGTCTCCCAGCTGCTGCTTTTCGAGTGGCCAACTCTTCTTTGATGCCTCCCTTTCGGTCTATAATAGCTCCGAGGTATTTAAAGTGGTCGACCTGCTCCAGGACCTGTTCTCCCAGCTTAATCTGATGTTTTCTTTCTTCTCGTGATATCACCATGGATTTTGTTTTAGAGCTGCTTATGACCATCCCTCTCTTCTCCAGCTCAATAGCAACTCTCACTTCACAAAATTTTCCACTCAGAAACATGCATTCAATACTATTTTCTGGGACTGCACTGTCTTACCTTCTTAGAGCCTTGACTGCTAACTGAACTTAAAATGTATACTGCGTTTTGTGCAAAAACGCCTTATCTGCTTAACATCTGTTATTCTTATTCTATGTAGTGTTATAACTCGTATAAATGGTAGTATATGCCAAGAGGTCACACAAGTCCTGGGGGCCACAACTAAAGAATATCAAGTCCCTAACATACATACTGGAACAAAATTTGAAATGGGGGCATATACTCATGAGCAAATTGGCAATAGACAATGGTTGAGAAAAATAATGGACAATGTTTGAGAAAAAATGTATGTTACTGGTACAAGTCATTGGATGGGGGCCTACGCATGTGAGCCAAATGAGAAAAAAAATTTACAAGGTCTCAGTATACATGTGAGCCAAAAAAAAAATAAAAAAAAAATATTTTTTGTTAAGATCTCAATATGCATGTAAGCCAACTAAAAATGAAAAATTTACAAGATCTCAGTATACCTGTAAACCAACTAAAAAAATTTATTACAAGATCTCAGTATACATGTGATCACAAAAGAAGAAAAACAATTGTGTTCGTAAAACGAGGGATGTCAGTAGATTTATAATGCGTAAAACGGGGACACCTACAAATTGTTTATACACTATGTCATTAAACAGTATGGGATATGGATAGCAATGTGCAATATGCAATGTAAATGATATACATGTATTAATACAATACTTATGTGAATCTTTATTTAACAAACGCTAGTTTGAATACATAAAAAACATGGAGTTATGATATTAAATATACTTACTTAGTCGTTCCCCTTCTACCGTGAGGTGTAGAGGTTTGGAAGAGAGAGCGCCAGACCATTCTATCAGCTGTCTTCTTCCTGGCCTGGTTCCATTCTAGTCCTCGGTCCTTCAAAGATTGTCTAATGTTGTCCTCCCAGCGGACTCTGGGTCATCCTGGAGGTCTGGATCCCTGGCTCTTTGTTTCCCATGCTTGTCGTGGTAGCCGATCTTCTCCCATTCTGCAGACATGGCCAAACCATCTTAATTGGGACTGTTCTATTTGGGTCTGCAGCGGATGGGATTTTAGGCCTTGACGGATCGTCTGGTTGCGGACCATGTCTCTTCTTGTTACTTCAACCACTTTCCTCAGATACCTCATTTCTGAGGTTTGGATCTGGCTTTTGTGGGTTGTAGTCATTGCCCACGACTCGCATCCATATGTCAAGACTGGGACATAGGTGGAGCGGTATACAGCCATCTTCGCTTTCTTACCAACCTCTTTCTTGCTGAGGAATCCACGATTTATGGCCTGAAAAAGTCTCCCAGCCGCTGCTTTTCGAGTGGCCAACTCTTCTTTGATGCCTCCCTTTCGGTCTATAATAGCTCCGAGATATTTAAAGTGGTCGACCTGCTCCAGGACCTGTTCTCCCAACTTAATCTGATGTTTTCTTTCTTCTCGTGATATCACCATGGATTTTGTTTTAGAGCTGCTTATGACCATCCCTCTCTTCTCCAGCTCTTCCTTCCAGACTTGCAGGTTGGATTGGAGATGTGCCTCTGATTTAGCAATCAGGGCAACATCATCAGCAAATGCCAGCTCCGAAATATAGACCTGTCTCATCTTCCAGTACCCCATTGAATACTTTCTTGTTCTCTCCTTACATGCCTTGATGACATCGTCCATAAGGAGTATGAAGAGGTAAGGTGATAGGATATCACCTTGTCTTACACCAGTGGTGGTCCTGAACTCTTCTGGCTTATGGATTGCTGTCATGACATAATTTCTGCAAGACTTCTAGAAGCTCTGTATAGCATGAATCAGAGGTGCTGGAATGTTCTTCCTTGCCAAACAGTCCAGTAGACTGTATGGAAGTGGTTTAGCTTCTTTACGTGGCGCCTGTAAACAGTCCATGTTTCACATGCATAAAGCAGCACTGGAAGCACCGCAGCTCTCTACACCTTCAGCTTTGTCTGTAGACCAATGCCACTTCGATGCCAAACGTTGGCGTATAGTCTGCCAAATGTGCTGCTGGCTTTGGAGATCCTGGTGTTCACCTCATCATGAATGACAATGTTCTGGGATAGTGTGCTACTAAGGTATGTGAATCTGTTCACAAACATTCAGTTTCTCCCCATTTACCTTGATGATTGGTTCAGTATAAATTGTGCCAGGAGCTGGTTGGTACATGATTTCTGTTTTCTCCGTGTTGATGGTAAGTCCAAAGTTGGAACAGGCTTCGGAGAATCTATCAACGCTACGCTGCAGATCAGCCTCTGAGCCAGCATTGAGGGCACAATCGTCAGCAAACAGAAGATCTCTGATGGTGTGTGATTTGAACTTGGTTTTTGCTTTAAGCCTCTTAAGGTTAAACAATTTTCCATCAATACGATATCTGATGTCGATTCCTGTGTCCCCGTGTCTGAAAGCATCAGTCAGCATAGCAGAAAACATGATACTGAACAGAGTCGGTGCAAGTACACACCCTTGTTTAACTCCATTTGAGACAGGGAAAGGATCCGATAGCTCACCGTTTTCCTGAACTCTACCCTGCATTCCATCATGCAGTTGACTGCACTATTGTGATAAATTTCTTTGGGCAGCCGTATTTTGCCATGATCTTCCATAGACCCTCTCTACTGACCATGTCAAACACCTTTGTCAAGTCGATGAAAGCTGTGTACAGGTCACAGTGCTGTTCTTGGCATTTTTCTTGTAGCTGTCTTGCAGCGAACACCATATCGGTGGTTCCACGTTCTTTCCGGAATCTACACTGACTTTCAGGTAGAAGACCTTTGTCAAGATGAGCCGTAAGGCGATTCAGAAGGATTCTGGCAAATATCTTCCCAGCGATTGATAATAGAGAGATGCCTTGATAATCGTTACAGTCTTGGCGATTATCTTTACGTTTATACAGATGTAAAATTGACGCATCTTTGAGATCGTATGGGATAGTTTCACTCTGCCACATTTGCTGGAAGATCATGTAAAGTTTTTCTATCAGAACTGTACCACCATCTTTATAGACCTCAACAGGAATTAAATCGGAGCGGGGGCCTTTCTGCTAGAAAGTTGACGAATCACTTTTTGAGTATCTTCCAGAGTTGGTATATCATCTAGTGCTTCATTTATAGGAATTTGGGGCAGGTGGATGATGGCTTCATTGTTAATAGATGATGGCTGGTTCAGAATATTATTAAAATGTTCGACCCAGCGTTGGAGAATTGTTTCCCTGTCTGTAATTAGTGTTTTTCCATCTGCAATAAGGAGGGGAAATGATCCTGATGATGTTGGACCATAGACCGCTTTAAGTGCATGGTAAAAAATTTTCAAATCATGGCTGTCAGCAAAGCCTTGTAGCTCATCTGCTTTATTACTCAGCCATGAATTCCGCATCTGGCGTAGTTTATGTTGGACGATTCTACGCATGTTGTTGAAAGCGTCTTTCTTGGATGTAGATTTTGGATCATTTAAATATGCTTTGTGGAGATGGTGTTTCTCAGCCAACATTTTCTTTATCATCTGAGTTCTCATCAAACCAGTCATTTTGTTTCTTGATGGCGGGACCCAGGACCTCTGAAGCAGTGTTGTAGATCTGCTCACTTAGGGCTGCCGAATTTGTTTCCACACTTTGGCCATCTAACGAGATAGATTTGAGACGGTCTTCTAGGGTGTCAGCAAATGACTGTTTGATTTTTGTCTTCTTTAGTTTGGTGACATCCAGCCTTTTTTGAGTTTTCTTCCCCTGAGGGTGCCTGGCTGGTTGGATACGAATTTTAAGTTTAGACACAATGAGGCGATGATTAGTCCAGCATTCGGCACCACACATGGACTTGGTCACCCGGACATCTTGCCTGTCCTTCTTCCTAACAATTACATAGTCAATTAGATGCCAGTGCTTTGAGCAAGGGCGCGTCCAGGAGGTTCTGTTGCGGGTAGGAAGTTGAAAAATGGTGTTGGTGACAAGGAGATCATGTTCTGCGCAAGTCTGGAGGAGAAGTCCATTGCTGTTACAGCGACCCACGCCGTACTTTCCGATAGTGCCATTCCAGGAGATGTTATCTGAGCCTACTCTTGCATTAAAGTCACCAATAATGATGAGCTTATCTGCTTTAGGAACTGATGCAATGACTGCATGTAGTTCTTAGTAAAACTTATCCTTGACGACATCTTGGTTTGCCATAGTTGGTGCATTTTTTGTGGTCCTATCACTAGTTGCCATGGTAAACAGTTTTACACAATTTGGTAACTAACCTAAAATGTTGAAAATATGAACATACTATCAATTGTTCAGTTTTCTACAACAACTTTGCTTTGGGAATTTGTTTTCCGGTGGCAGCTTAAAATCTCGAACCAGATCAGAAAGTGTTTCAGTACATTTTTCAATCGTTTTATTACTAAACATAGATCGACACTCTGAGTGGCTTGCAGTCCAAATGATGGGATTCCATAAGCCGGTCCCACTGGCTCGTGGTAGTTAATGTGTTAAGTCATCACATTGAAGAAGAAAATCATTGTAAACATGCACTACCAAAAACGTCTATATTTGATCTCATTCTTTTGTAAAACTTTTATAAAATTTGCTTATACTTTTTCAGTCTAATGATGGTGGCACGTTTCCTTCCATAAAGCAGGGGGATCTTGTCCGTCATGAATCGGTCATTAATTCCCTTTGGGGGCCCCGCTAATTTGCCGACAATTGCTGTTTTGATTGCAAATCCAACCCCTGCTTCTCGTCTTTCTTCAGTTCCTCTTCTGCTCCAATAGAATGTATAACCTGCACCCTCTTCGCAAAGTTGGCCCTTGCCTGCAAGTCAAGTTTCACTCAGTGCTGCTATGTCAATGTTGTATCTGGCCAGTTCTCTCCCAATCAGGGCAGTTTGCCTCTCAGGTCTGTTTGAGTTAAATCTTTGTCATGGAAAGTGCGCACCTTCCATGCACCTAGAATGAGGTGGAAAAACCTGTCCTTTCTTCTTATGTGTCGCCCGCTGAAGTAGGGTACCCATCAACAGCGGTAAGCTGGTTAGGTAATGGTGGAGCAGGCAATGTTTAGGGCACCTTTTCTAGTCCCTTCCTCATGCGATGGAGGTGAGCAGTGCTTTCCTAAAGAGGGCTGCTCAGTCACTCAGGGGGCTGCCGAATCCCACTGCTGCTCCGATCAGAGGAAGACGACCATATGGCCTGAGCCGCCTGTATGTAGGTCTGTGACTACGACTGCCAGCGTACCCTAGCCTGTCGCTTCGCCGCTCGCCCATCGCCACAAGACTTGTTGTGAGTGGATAGATGAGTGGATGAAAGAGTGACTTGCGCAGTGATTTGGTTTAAAGGGAGGAAGAGTTGCGCAATTCATCGACCTCACTCTCTCGTCTGGGTCCATCTGAAATCCAGTGGCAAGACAAGTCAAGACGACTGGAGATGAAGTCAGGTGCAGTGGACGACCAGGGCTTTCTACATGCCTCACCGTGCTCCTTACACTCCACAGTGCGTTGCTAGTAATCGCTGGTATGCCCGTTGAACCGACAGGTGGTTTCTTCCGCGCAGTCTATTGAATCCAGTCTTCGCATGCATAGGTAGGCAGACTAACTCACCGAAGGTTTATAACCAGTCGGTTACCCTCACCTAGCTTAGCCGGCCTGTCAAAGCCATTTCCCGGGGGGTGGTCACTGTTGCATGCTGACAGCTACGCGGAGCCACAGGTGAGAGCTGGATGTCAGGTTTGGACCAAAGGTGGCCGAGCTGCCCTGAAAAGGGCATGACAGCTCCTTCACCAGAGGTACTACCAATACCTAACATCTCAACACCCTCACGAACCATATACCAAACCGAAGTGCTGGAGATATCACTATACTATGTCCTGCTTTAATATGTGGTGTCTTTGCCTTTGCTAACTCAAGAGCAGAGTCAGATATCCATTTATAGCTACATGCTATTTATAGAGGCACATGCTCTAAAACACTGAAGACAAGCATGATTTATAAAGGTAGATCTTTATCGGCCTTATTGTTTCTAAAGAGAATCTCCTCAGTTCCTGCTGCTTGCTGTAGTGTGCATCAATGACTCCTATCCATGGTGTTTACTATATCGACACTATAACGTTCAAGGGTGGGGTTGGGAAGCCTTGTCGGCTTTAGTTTGTTTTACTACTGTAATGGGAAGATTCATTTACATTGTTGGAAATTATTTGTCTTCTTCTTCGTACACTCTCATACGTCTGCTTGAATATTTTCAAAGAAAGCTGTGGTCAGCTTGAGGCTAGTTGTATTGTATCTCCACAGAGTTTTTCCAGGAAAAGTGTTGGTTGGAAATTATTAATAGTTTAGATCAGGGTCTTTTAACCTGTGCTTCATGGACCACTATTAAAGTATCTGACAATTCTCCAGAAATAAAGGTCTTTTATATTTGGACATGCGCCCTAATATAACCAGCTAGGTTGAACTGGACGCGCTTCACCAAAACGAGGCAATTTAAAAAAAACAAAGAAGTATCTAATGGGTTTTAGGGTGTCCCGGCACATAACCTAAACTTTAAAATATAAGATTTTTTTTTTTAAATTATGTTTTTATATACATTTTTTTCAAGAAGCGGCCCATAGCTTCATCGAACAATCAAAAGGGTCCATAGTCTTCATCTGACAACCAAAGGGGTCCATAGCCTTTATCGAACAATAAAAGGGGCGCATAATCTTCACTGGACAATCAAAGGGGTCCAAAGCTATCTTCCACAATCTTAATTGGACAATCAAAGGGGTTTTAAATCTTCATCAGACAATCAAAGGTGTCCATAACCTTCATCAGACAATCAAAGGGGTCCATAGTTATCATTGGACAATCAAAGGGTCCATAATCTTCATCGACAATCAAAGGGGTCCATAGTTATCAGACAATAAAAAAAAGTCCATGGCACAAAAAAAGTTAAGAAACCCTGGTTTAAATAATCATTAAGTCAGTTTTTTTTTTTTTTTTTTTAAACTACCTTGTTACATCGCCACTTTCTTTAGTGCCTTTGTTTTCAGTGAAATTTTAAAATATTAAAATTAACAAGATTCATGTTGTATTAGAGTGATCCCTTCAAACATATATATATATATATTATCATTTCTCACTTCCTGTGTTTTACTAGAGAAGTAGATCTACTTTTGTACTTTCTGCTGTTAATCTATGTTTTCGAGCATGTCTACAATATGGCAACGTTCTGCTTCTTCTTTGATCCATAACCGCCGGTTGTCAAAGCAGTCAGTGATCGTCACGCCAGGTGGCGTCTTGTAGAGCAGCATGAAACTGCTTCCACTTTGCTCGGTCGGCGGCCAACCTTCGTGCAGTGCCCCAGCTCTGGTTCATTCTTTGCATCTCAGCCTCCACAGTTCTCCACCAGGTAGCTTTTGGTCGGTCTCTCTTTCGCTTTCCTTCTGGGGGTCAAAGCATAGCTGTTCTTGTGATGGCATCGGCGTCTCTTCTGATGACGTGGCTAACCCAACTCCAGCGTATGTAAGCTATGATGGTGTGCATGTCTTGGTTGCACCGAGTTAACAGTTCTTGGTTGCTGATTGTATTCGGTTATAATTTCAGAGAATTTTCCTTAGGCAGATTGTGAGGAAAGAAGACAATTTCGATATTTCCTTCTCTTTTACTCTTAATCATTCTGCAGCATAGAGAAACACAAGTGTACACAACTCTCATATAATCTTAAGTTGGTGCTTGTGCTCCACTGGCAATATTCATTCATAACCCTCCACTCCAAAAGGAGCATAGTTCTTGTCATCAGTTCCACGTTGGTAACCTTGTCATTCCATTTTATACCCTCTATTCTACGCAAGCACCCATTTATGAAAGTCTGTAGCTTTTTGGTAGTTGTCTTTGTTGTTCTCCATGTCTCAGAGCCATACAATAGGACTGACTTCACATTTGAGTTGAAGATTCTTATTTTCGTGTTGGATCCGATTTCTCTTGATCTCCAAATATTTCCCAATGCAATGAAAGCTCCTCTTGCTTTTTGTATTCTTATTTTGATATCACTGTCTGTCCCTCCAACTTTGTCTATATTGCTGCCAAGATATGTGTACGATTCTACATCTTGTATTGGTGCTTCTTCAAGTTCAACACTGTTATCATTACCTGCATTTATTCTCATTATCTTTGTCTTTTCCCTGTGTATTTTTAGACTCAATTGCTGTGACCTCTCATCGAGTGTTTTCAATTTGTCCTGCATCTGATTACGGTTATGGGACAGAAGAGCTAAGTCATCAGCAAAATCCAGATCATCCAACTGCTTAGTCAGAGTCCACTGGATTCCATTTCTGTTGTGTGTTGTCGATGTTATCGTAACCCAGTCTATTACTAGTAAGAAAAGAAATGGAGACAAGAGGCATCCCTGTCGCACTCCTGTTCTTATCCCAAACGGTTCTGTAAGCTGTCCTTCATGAAGAACTCTGCATGTCATGTCTTCATATGTTTTCTTTATTAAATTAATGATCTTCAGCGGAACTCCATAATGCCTCATCAATTTCCAAAGTGATTCTCTGTCTACACTGTCAAATGCCTTTTCGTAGTCCACAAATCCGATGTATAGTGGTGAATTCCATTCCAGACTTTGTTTAACTATTATTCTCAAAGTGGATATCTGGTCTGTACAGGATCTGTTTTGTCGAAAACCTGCTTGTTCATCTCTCAGTTTCTTGTCTATGGACTCTTTTAATCTTTCAAGGATAATCCTGTTTAATACTTTTCCTGGCACTGAAAGTAACATTATTCCTCTATAATTTGTGCACTCTTGTAAATTTCCCTTCTTAGGCAACTTAACCAGATATCCTTCCTTCCATTCTGCTGGTATCTCTTCCTTTTCCCAGACTTTACCAAGTAATTTATGTAACATCTCTGTAGCCGTGTCGATATCTGCTTTGATGTCCTCTGCTGGAATGCCATCAGGTCCAGACGCTATTCCATCTCTTAGAAGCTTTATGGCTTTCTTTATTTCTTCCTTCGTTGGTCTTTCACCGTTAATTTGTAGCACTTCTTCTGCTGGCTGGATGTCCGAGGGATTTTGTGGAGCTGGTCTATTGAGAAGGTCCTCAAAGTATTCTGTCCACCTCTTCATTTGCTCTTGTATATTGCTGAGCAGTTTTCCATTCTTGTCTTTTATGAAGCAACTTGTTTGCTGGTATTTCCCCGTTAGCTTCTTTGTGCTGTTATACAGTTCTCTCATATTCCCTTTGGCTGCAGCATCTTCTGCCTCTCTTGCCAACTCCTCAATATATTTCCTCTTGTCTCTTTTGATACTTCTTTTTACTTCTTTGTTTGCTTCTGTGTACACTTCTTGAGCCTAGGCGTTGATACTTCTGGTTTTGCTTGTGTTTAAATCTGCTTTCTTGTTTTTCCTGTCTTTTATCTTATTGATGGTTTCTGTTGTTATCCATGCTTTTTGTTGTCGTTCCCTATTCCCCAGTATTTCTCCACATGTCTCATTCCATACCGTTTTGATTTGCTGCCAAAAGTCGTCTGTATTCTCTGCATCTTCCAGCTGTTGGAGCTCCTGGAATTTGTTATATATTGTGACCGCAAATTTGTCTCTTGTTTCTTGATTTCTTAGATGTCTTACATTAAATTGTTGTCTATAATTTTGCATTGTTGCATATCTCTTGAGTCTCATTTTTACTTTGGCTATCAGAAGGTGGTGATCTGATGCCACATCTGCTCCTCTATATACCTTTACATCCTGCAATGATGATCTAAACTTCTTGTTTATGCATATATGATCAATCTGATTTTCTGTTCTATGGTCTGGTGACATCCATGTTGCCTTGCGTATTCTCTTATGTGGAAACATGCTTCCTCCTATAGCCAGTTGATTTGAAGCACAGAAGTTTGAGAATAGTCCCCCATTTTCATTCATTATTCCTAGCCCATGTTTTCCCATGACTTCTTCAAAGCTGGTGTTGACTGTACCTATCTTTGCATTCATGTCACCCATCAAAATTGTGATGTCTCTTCTTTTTACGTTTTCCATAATTTCATGTAGTCTAGTATAAAATGCTTCTTTCACAGACTCTTCTTTGTCATTAGTTGGTGCATAACACTGGATGACATTTACATTTATTTTCTTTTTAGCTGTTTTAAAAGTAGCTGTTATTATTCTTTGGTCCTTGGCTGCTGACTAACAAAGCCATCAGTGACCCTCACAATTGGTGGCAGCAACAAACTGTCTCCATTTTGCTCGATCGGCTGCCATCCTTCATATGATGCCCCCAGCTCTGGTTCATGCTTTGCATCTCTGATCCATAGCTCTCCGCCAGGTAGCTTTTGGTCGGCCTCCTTTTTGCTTTCCTCATGGAGTCGATATCATGGCAGTTCTGGTGATGGTGTCAGAGTCTCTTCTAAGGATGTGGCAAACCCAATTTCAGTGTCAGCCCGCTATGATGTTTGCATGTTTTATTGGTGGTTCTGGGTTAGCAGCTTTTGGTTGGTGATGGTGCTCGACCAGAAAATTCGAAGAATTTTCCGTAGGCAGGTTGTGTGGGAAGAGAAGAATTTGGATATTTTCTTTTCATTTACTCTCAAGCATTCTGCACACGGCACAGAAAAAACTGAAATTACGCTGCTGTCGTTTATTTTTAATTAAGTGTTTCTATTGGACTAGAATATGCTTCCTAAGTATGTGAGAACTTCACAATTCCAGGCGTAACCTCTTGTGCTTATGTAGTATGTACTCCCCACGACAATTCTAAACGTAAGCTTTAGAGGGAGATGCGATTTATTTTATTTTTATTTCTCTTACCCTTGTTCTTATGTCTTTCTGTGTCTACATCTCGTACCGTATTTAGTAATGTCTTTGCTCCACTGCAGGTTTTTAACAAATTCTTTATTTGTCGAGATAAATACAGCCGTTTAATGTTGCCATGTTGTAGAGATGCTCAAAAAGATTAATGACTGACAGCAGAAAGAGCAAAAACTAGAACTACTTCTCTATATGAGTAAAACACAGGAAATCTTCTTATTCTTACACTCTCAGACGTCCACTTGAATGTTTTCAAAGAAATCAGTAGTCAGCTTGAGGCTATTTGAATCTTCAAGAGCTTTTCCACGAATGGTACTGGTGTCGGCCTAATGTGCTTTCTCTGTTCTGCATATGTTGGTCAACTTTGAAGCAGATGTTCAGCAGTCATTCTATCAGTGCCACAGTTACACTGATTGGTAGTTCCTATCTTTAACTTGTTGAATAGATGGTATCTCAATCTGTTGTGGCCAGTGCGGAGTCTGAAGTTTACCACTTGTTCTCTTCTGCTGAGTTGGTAATATGCATCATTTTGTGTGTGACCTGGATGCTCTACATCCCATTTGTTTCTGTATCTTGAGTCTGATAAAACTCTTTGCCTCCTCGAAAGTTACGCTAGCATCAGGAAATGAGTATGGATATTTGCCCAAAATAAAAACAGTACAAAAATTGCCATAAAAATGAATGGTCAGATAACAGAAGAAGTGCAAATATTTATCTATTAGGGAAAGAATGTTGACAAAGGAGGCAGTGGCGTACTAAGGTGGTGCGATGAAGGAGGTGTTGACATGTATGAAAAAAAAATGGGGCGGGGGTGCCACTGAACAGTACAATGACAGTACGGTTCTGTTAAAAATCTACTTGCAGGCATAATATATTTGTGTGTTTTATATAGAGTTGGGGGGGGGGGGGGGGGGTGTTAAAGGAAAGATCCGCCCGGGATGCCAAATATTTTAAGTACGCCCCTGAAAGGAAGAACAATCGAGGATATCAAGGCCAGCATGAAGAAAACCGGACTGGAATTCAACTCTCACCGTCCCATATGGAGCTCTTCATCGTTTTTCCAAGAAAATTTATTTCACGAGAAGGTTAAAATCTTTTGAAACATGGCGTGGCATCATTAATTTACGACAAAACTTTCGGCGTTCACAAATAGATATCTTTCTTGTGTTTATGTTTTCTTTTTAGATTGGTGGGTAAAAGTAATAAGACACACATGCGGGAGGGTGGCGAAGGATTAGAGAACAACCAATCAGTGTGGAGATTACAGTGACAGAAATTAAGAAAATTGGTTGGGGGGGGGGGAGAGAAATTGCAGTTAGATTATGAGAAACAGTAGAGTGAATAAAAAATAGACGGTAAATATTACTAGCATAACGTCGTTACACCAAGGACCAAAAAAAAAAAAAAAACCAAAACAGTAGAGAAAAGACAGTGAGAACTAATTTAAATACATACGAAATAAACGCTCGTGAGTAAGCGAGGGCCGAAAGGCAAGCACGAGTATAGCCCACACAAATGTGAAGGTAAGTGTAGCCACATAGCAAAAACTGCCTGTGCCGTTCCTAATCCTAGAACAGTGTGAGATATCCATTTACAGCTGGATAGACTGGAGCGTGACGCTACCAAGTTTTGATCGTGGAACTCGTTACCTTTGCCACGTAGCCAATCGGACGCTCAGACCATTGTCATAAGCGGCGATTAAGGATGAATGGGCATGTCGTTGGCAATTACATTGCGCAGAAAATTTACGCCAAAACAAAACTCGAAGAATATGTGCAACACAACACAACACAACACAACACAAGTAATTTAGATAATTTAATTCAGTTATCCAGGAGCCAGGGCTAGTGACTAGCGAGGTTTTTTTTCCCCTCATAACATTTCTATATTTGGTACCTGGAATGTCTATAAGGCAATGAGAAAACCTGTTGATAGCATTACAAGGCAGTGTTGTTCTGGAATGTGCCCGCGTCAGGTAAATGTTCAAGTAGTTATATTGATTGTTATTTAGTCAGTGTTAATCCTTCATATGTTGTGGTGGTTCAAGTGATAACTGGCCTTCCGCCAGAGATGGTGATACTTGACCTTTTGTTAATTTATTTCAACCCAGGAATGTTCTTCCCTTTGAGTTTGGTGATAAGCAAAACAGTTTCAGCACAACAACTTATATCCGAAAGAAATTACTGTAAATTTCCACAAACAGCAAATGTAGAAAATTATATTAGAGTTTATTGATGACATTAGACAAACACTGTAAATTTCACAAAATGATGGTTGCTTATCCAAAATGAACAATCTATAATCCAACTGAATAATATACACACTTGTCTACTAAAGAAAAAAACTTGTCTTGGTATCCTCAAAGACGAAGTTCTCCTAACGCTATTTGTAAAAATCCTCTAGTCTAAAATCATGGTATCCTTGGAATAATAAATCCTAAAATCTCTGCCTATCGTCCACAACTCTTCTATTTATACTATTTCTTCTTTTTTCCCGCCTTTTTCCACACGACCCGTCCTTTTTTCACACGACACAATAATTAACATTTGCACTCCTCTCCTCAGCTTTTCGACCTTTTTGCACACGACATTCTGTTATTTCGACTTTATTTTCACACGTATGATCTAATCCAACTTAACAATAGGATAACAAAAACCCAGATCACACAAACATTCATTTCCCACTTTCGCGCTTATAAAACCCATTCATTATTATCTGGGACTGACCTACGTTTGCCCTGTCAGAGCAGTAACGGCAACTGAACTTTGAATGAATGCTGCGTTTTGTGTAAAAACGTCTTATTTGCATTTAAGGTCTGTCATTCTTACATGTATCATCTTCTAACACAGGACAGAAGACTTGACACAGGACAGAAGACTTGACACAGGACAGAAGACTTGAAACAGGACAGAAGACTTGACACAGGACAGAAGACTTGACATAGGACAGAAGACTTGACACAGGACAGAAGACTTGGTATAAATTTGTTGATGGCTTATGCTTCTTAGGGTGTTGAAAAGTAATGCTGATAAATAATTAAAATAATAAGACGATAGGAAGCTATACAGAGCGATACAAAAGGAAGCAATCTGATCATCAGAAAAGGTCCCCCCCCCCCCCGTCGATAAAGTGTTTCAGTCCTTACTCTCCTTTACACTCTAAGGCGGGTGGGCCCACTTGGGTCATGGCTTCCAAGTGTCAGCCTCCTGTTGTCATGTGCAGATAATTTAACCCACTCCACCTTGGTTGCAGCTTTCAATTTCACTCCTGTTTTTCTGCCAGTTGGAGACAATTATGAAAGTAACCCTTATGTGGAAAATAAATTACCGTCCTGAATTCCATAGCCCGCTGGGGTTGTTCCACAGCCAGCACGATGCGCTTTTCACAACTTCACTGAGTCTCTAAAGTGCCTGTCGTGAAAAATTCTAATCCACATATATAAATTAAAAAGTAAAGGTACAGCCTAACACATAAATTCAATAAAAGGAAAGAAGAATGGTAAAGAACAGTGCTGTCACAATGACTGTACTCGAGATCCCCCTTTTTATGCTTCGTCTGCATATTCTCACGCTTTCACGTTGATAGTAAAGCCTACTGCATCAATACACGCTTTCTACAATAACACTGTACTGCATTTCTAAGAAAAACCTTGAGATACGCAAGCTGATTAATTACCTAAATTAATACTAGCATTAATTACACTACGTTACCATAAACGAACGGACAGATGGACTTAGGATAGAAAGAAAGGGGGGGGGGGGGGCTGAAAGCCGGGACGCATGCAACACTAACACGCGTCTCGCTATACAATTAATGCCATCACGCGTGTAAGGCCACAAGCACTAACTTTTTTCAAATCGACAGTGATAAAAAACACTACCCATACGAGAGTTAGTTTTAAAAACCTGAAAAATGCTTATTAGGAAATATGACATTATACTGGTTTACGTTTGAAAGCATGACAGTGCAGCAGACACCATAAAGTTTGGAAGTGAGGAGGTGGCAACAGCACGACTATCCTAGAAGGAAATACATATTTTGAACGCAGCCCCTTAGCCCCATTAAATTTATATATTTGGGTTCCTTAGGACTTGCTGACAAAGAATATGTTAAACGTTACGCAAATAGTCTAGGAATTAACAAATTATAGCCAAAAGAAAATAGTGAGGGTGTCAGACAACACCAAATAATAATCGCACAGTGGCATGTTTTGGAACCACTATTTTACGGGAAATGGGCCACCATGTAAAATCCTATTTGATTGGATAGAAGTAAATGTAAGGCTAAACACGATTAGTCGGGCTACAAATACTATTTTTTTGTTGTTAGGGGAGACGGAAGGAAGGGTACTTTTTTTCAAACGCTTGTGTAAACATGGCTCGATTGGTTAGACCCGCCAATATATGCAATTAGGAGCGTCAGTTCAGTGCCACAATTTTCAAATAAACTTACTAAAGCAACAGTGCGTTGAGAGCCAGTGCATATTTTTTCTAAATAAAAGCCTGGGACATCGGCAGATCGAAATTGTGCTATATTCATTGCCAATCAACGTAACTGTGTATTATTTCCATGAATTGTGGTAAGCTTGATATATTCAATATCTTTTTAATGAAAATTGAATGTAAATTGATAATTTATGTCTGTATATGTGTGTGGTTCAGTAGCGAACATGAGGCAAGACCTATATAGTGCTCCAACCTGAACAGAAGGTGTCGGAGAAAAGTAAAACTGCATGGAATTGCCAAACAGTACACTGACACCTATCTTATTGACTAGAAAGAACTAATGCTGGAATTGCAGAGGCGTGGTAACCATTAGGGAGGAGTATACTGGTGTAAATTGTTTCAGATGAAGCTGACAGTTGGCCTACCGCTCTGAACTCAGTGTTTGTTATGTATTGTGTTCAGTCTGGAAATAGATTATAAATTAGTTCTGAAATAGGAGGTACAACCTTCTTGTTTCAGGGACCGTGGTCCTAAAGTTATTGAGCAGCACCTGGTCTGAGCTTTGCTGAATCTAGAGGCTGACAGCATACTCCTGGGTCCAGATAGCGACCAGTGAGGTGTCTCCAGAACACAGGGAAGCTATCGAGCAGAGGAGTCTTTTCCTGCCGCCATCACGAAAGATAAGCTTCTGTGGCCAGAGGAGCTCAACATTAAGTGTCCCCCTCTAAACTTGACATTATAGTAAAACAGAGGGAAAATATATTGTTTAAATTGATAGGAACTGTGAAGTTTTCCACATGCTATTTCCAAGATAAACAAACACTTGAAGTCATGATGACAAATAACAACATAGCTTGAAAAACAAAACCAGTATTACCTCATAGTACTACTACACAACTGACACACTTAGGATAATACTAATACAATATGTCACTACAAGGTTCATATTTATAAATTATGTACATAGAAATTGTGATTACATTTGATTGTGATTCCGGGTTCACTGTGTAGTTGAATCAGGATATCTATTAGTGAAAGTAATTAATACATATATATTTGAAACTTTACCATTGACTCATTTAAGATTGTCTTATAGAGTGTTAAATGTGTGTGAGTGTCACAGTGTTGTCAAGTGTGGTGGAATAAATTAAATTGTTTATCGGTCTGTTGTTGTTGTGACTTACAATTCATCATTTACATAACCCTAGACATTCAACGTAGTCATCACAATATTCCAGAATAATTCTGACTGAGGTATAAATGTGGTAGCAAGTAAGGTTATCTGTAAAACACTACACCTATTAGATACAGATACCTTCACAGCTGATCTCAGTCAGTACACTAAGTCCCCTATAAGTATTTATATCATCCCACTTTACCACAGTGCCCTCGATCTTGATTGTGCTTTCAACCCCAACAGTTTCAGTAGATCATACACTGAGGTAGCCACTAGAACTCTTGTAGCTACCTCAGTAGCCATGACCCTTGCAGTGAACCCGTCGTGTCTCAAGTCCGTGACTAGATCATTATACTTGGCCACTTTGAACGAGTGTTGCTCGTCTGTTACGACTCGTGTAATGATGTTAGCCACTTCTATAGTGTGCATTTTATAATTTCACATTAACTTAGGGGTATTCTATAAAGTTTAGAGGTTTTCGCGCCTAACGGTGATGAACGCAAATTGATAGAGTTGTCTAGGATAAAGTATGACGCGGTGAGTTGTTAAGGCACCGCTTGACAACATATTACATTTGCGTCTGAAGCCTTAATGTAATATGTTGTCAAGCGGTGCCTTAACAACTCACCGCGTCATACTTTATCCTAGACAACTCTATCAATTTGCGTTCATCACCGTTAGGCGCGAAAACCTCTAAACTTTATAGAATACCCCTAAGTTAATGTGAAATTATAAAATGCACACTATAGAAGTGGCTAACATCATTACACGAGTCGTAACATCGTCCAATCTGGATTCAAACAGCACAATCAGCTGATGAGGAATGTAGTGCTATATCTCGCCGTCTTCGAGATATTCTGATACTTTCTGAATATTTCCCTTGCCCAGGTAGACCTACTGCCATCTCCTGGTCATTTGCATAGTCAAGAATAGGTGGTAAACTGCTACTTGGTTTGGGATGTGCTGACTTTCCTGCTCTCAGAAAGTATGTGTTTGCGGTACTCTGTCTGGCTTTGCTGTTTGCCTTCACCACTGCCCTGTCTGTTGTAGCAGCCAGCTCATTTGTTGTGGCGCCATGTGTATAGCCCTTGCCCTAATGACACCTGGCAAGCTGAGAGTACATGTTCAAGTGTCTACATCCCATAGCACAAATGAGGGGGGGGGGAGAGGGGTACTGAGCATCATCAGACTTTCCTTATCTCACAAGGTACGATGACAATAACGGGAGGTCATAAATTGATCTGATAATGAAGCTGAGTCTAAGAGGTGCTATATGCCATATATCATACAATCCAGAAATGAAAACCACTATTGTGACTGGTAAATCAGAGTCAAAAAGGATTAGCAAAAGTGACTACATTGATTTATATTTAAGGCTCGTATTATTTTTTAATGTTTGTTTACATTTGTTAGATATTTGTGTTTGTTCTCTCTTTTTTTCGACTATTTTTCCAGTGCTTGTCCATAACACAGACCATGTATCCGAAACGTAGCTTATCTCTTTGTTCTTTGTCCTAGTAAAACTTAAACTTTAAAAAATGGTAAAGGTTGTCCCATAGCTGATACTGTCGTAGGGGAATTAAGTGTTAGAGGCTTCACTATACTAGGTCCAGCTTTTTTGTGTGTGGGGACCAGTTCCCTTCTTCGCTGCGTTTTGCCTTCCCTGACTGAAGAGCAGAGTCGGGTACCTATGACGCTACCGAGTTTTGATCCCGGGACCCGGTAACTTCACCGCGAGAGGAAAGCGTTCTAACCACTTGGCCAATCAGACGCTCTGTAGAAGCTCTTTTTGTTATGGCCACCAGATGTAATAATGGCTGGACAGCTACCTTGCGCCACCGAGGATGTAGTGGTCGTTATTTTGAAGGAAAACTTCCCCAGATGTTGGAGTAAAGTGTCTATAGTTTGTTTGAAGTTTGAGTTCTTGATTATAACGCGAATGTTCATAGTTTATAAGGTTACTGACTAAGAATGTTGTCAGTTTGGTCGGGCTTACAGGTGGCCGACTATTTCATAGTTCATAATGCTACTGACTAAGAATGCTGTCAGTTTGGTCGGGCTTACAGGTGGCCGACCATTACATAGTTCATAATGCTACTGACTAAGAATGCTATCAGTTTGGTCGGGCTTACAAGTGGCCGACTATTATGTTATAATATATAGACGCTGAATTCATGTCTTGACTGATAATTAATTCTCATTCATTTATTGAACGATACATGGACGAACGACATCATTGTTGACGACATAATAGAACATGGCATGGTGATAAGAATTCTGCATAAAGGCAAGGTTACAAAGTCAACTTGACTGACCTCAATGACCGTTGGACAATCCGCAAAACGGTAAAGTATTGAGGTGAAGATAATTCACTTCCTTTCCATATTTAGTCCTTGAAAGGATATGTATTTTACTTCTTTTGGCCGGACATCATATCTTGATACTTTCATAACAATCGTTCGACATTAATATGCTTCGTAAGAATGGGTTTTAAAACTCACTAGCAGTAGGTCGCAATGCCGTACTGAAAGCCCTGTCAAAATCTTGTAAAAAGTACTTACGTCAAATATCACGTGGAGATATTGACGAAGATAAATCGAACTTGGCGGTGGCTAACGCTTCGACCTGGAAGATAGCTAAGACATCAAATTATAATTAATTAATCCCGCAACATAGGACTCAAAAGACCAGCACAACGTCTGTCTTCAAAACCGGCATCTTGTCTCTCAGCTCTATGACGTCACTCTCTGACGTCATAAGCGCTCTATGGCAACTAACGATTTTATCGCACCGAATTCGTGCACTTTGGTGCTTAATACATTTAAGTTATATCATTAACATAGATGCGTACCTAAGTACGTTTAACATAGTTAGATTACGGCATCTGGTAATCTGTTAAGTCTCGCATCAAAATTGGTTGTGCGAAAATGGACGTAACACGCTCTTGTACTGTTGTAGGCAGTCCAGCTGCTGAGGGAATCTACTTTATAAACGCTGAGCTATCTACAGATCTGCCTTGATACAATCATGTCTGTTTTCATGGTTTCAGAGGGTCTAGAATTCGGAATAACTCCAGCCTATATGTACCTTTAATCGCAGTCGCACGATCTTCTTCCTACAATCACATCGACAGAGCAGCCAGAAATTTAAACTAAACATTTTACCGAATGTTAACTTCTCGTCCAAGAAAAGATCGCTTTATATCTGATACATTCACGAATAACGTGAGTTTTAGTCAGCTAACTTGTGGATTTTCAATGAGAATGCGGCGGCGAAAAGTAATTTAAGTATGGGGAAACCGTGTTTTTAAGTGGGAGAGGGTTAGTCTTGGGCTACAAAATTACCCCCCCTTTCCGTCGCTTTGGGATCTACCGGCAGATCAAGCGGTTGCTGACCCCTGCTCTAGTACATATATTTTCGTCCATCTTGCTGAGATTAAACAAATAAGTCAACAAGAGATAGGTTAACCTGAGGTATTAATAAAACATAATTAAATTTAAAAAATAAAACAACAAAGAGTCAGTCTAACCAGACACGTCCTTGAGTGAAACCCACAGAATAGGCAGAGAAGAACGGTAAGGCCAAAGCTAGTCTGGAGAAAAGTAGTTAGTCACCATGCAGGAAGCCTGCACCGAGTATTCAATGGCTCATGCAGCAGTAGTTTCTATGGCTATTTGTTTAGTTTGTTTAGGTTTACCAGTCGCATACACAACCTTATATTAGTCGACTTGCACGACCTGTCTGAGGGAGCAATAGGCATGTTCTTTCTTTGTCTCTAGAGATCCCCCATGAACTACACGGGGATTTCTCACACATGTCATCTCTAGATTGCCACACACGCTACAGCAACATGTATTCTCTCTCACTTTTCCTTAAAACTATACTCACGCGCACAAATTCACACAACTGAACGAGCAATATTTGTTTAAAAGATCCAGTGCTTACATCAACATGTAGAAATAACATCTGAAATGCCTTCACGATTATCTGCTCACATAGAAACATGGACCAACGAGAGAAATGAAATGTTAAAATATATCTGTAAACGTTTGGTTTGGTTTCTTCTTCTTCTTCTTCCGTCCTTAGCCACCGACCGTCAAAGCAGTCAGAGGCCATTACGCCTAGTGGCGTCTTAGGGCAACAGCAGATAGGTTTTCTTTGCCACTGTTTCCCATCACGCCTAGTGGCGTCTTTAGGGCAACGGCAAATCAACCCATTTGCTGTTGTTTCCGTAATCGAAGTGACTGGCAAACGGGTGATCAGCCCGTTGATTTGGTTTGGTTTGTTTTGGTTTTAATGACCATCTTCATTGCACACGGACAACCCCATCAGTGCTCAGATTTCCTCCCTTAGATCACACAAGGAGGATCTCAGTACAGTGCACGAACTTCGTAGCTCCGGCGAGAATCCCAATGTGTGAATATAGGAATCACACATTCTATAAATATTTTTGTGGTGGGTGGGTTTCTAATTTTTTAAAATTTTGCCTGGGTTGCGGCCTTACAGCTTGTAAACGTTAAGCACGTGTAATTGTATCTATCTTGAAAATTCAGTTTCCTGAAACACACTAACTTCCTATCCTATGAATTACATTCCAACCTACTTTTCACATCGTCGCCTAAATGCATTACACAGGGATAATTACATGTAATGATTAAAGGAATGCATAACTGCTTATTATAAAAAAAAATACCTTATTGGACTTGTACGCTTACTCTTTATATTCTGCAAGAAATGGGTCGGCTAAGGTACAAGATGGATTCCCAACCCTTTTTCGCTCCCTACACCCTCTTAGAGTGAACCACTGCAAAGTACAGAAGAACATTAAACCAAACAACAAGAGACTGCTGGAAGCAAACAACAGAAAATCTCAACCTAGATAAAGAAGGGAACAAACTGTGGAAACTAGTTAGAGCTTTGAACAACGAACAACCTTACAAAAATCACATCACAATCAAACAAGGTGAAATATGCTCTCGCGGAAAAAAAGCTGCAAATGCACTCATGGAACACTATGCTGGTGCAAACCACATTGATGTCCCTATAGACAGAAGAAAGGCCATCACTGATGAACAAAGGAGTCATGATAATAAAATACTTGCACCAGAAGAACACATGATGGCAAAGTTAACAATGCAAAAAATGGAAGAGGCAATGAGAGCGCTAAAGAAAAAGAAGTCACCTGGAAAAGATGGGATAACCAATGAAATGCTAACAGGCCTAGGAACAAAGGCAAAAAAGAAGCTTCTGGCCGTCCTAAACTGCAGTTGGAAAAGAGGAATAATACCACAGGCATGGAAAGACGCCATACTGATTCCAATACCTAAGAAAGACAAAGTTCAGACAGAACCAAATGGCTACAGACCTATCAGTCTACTTAGTTGTGTTGGAAAATTGATGGAGCGCATAATTAATACTCGACTAATGTGGCATCTAGAGGAAAAACATCTCTTAGCTCCACAGCAAGCAGGATTCAGAAAACACAGATCCACTGAAGACCAGATCACTTATATAACTCAGAAAATTGAGGACGCTTTCCAAGAAAAAAAGCACACACTGGTCGTTTGGGTGGACTTAGAAAAAAGCATTTGACAAAGTGTGGAAAGATGAACTGAAAGTCAAGCTGCAAAGAAGTGAAGTGTGTGGGAGAATGTTCAAATGGATCAGCCACTATCTTGAGAATAGAACGGCCAGAGTCCAACTACAAGGACAGACCAGTAGGAAGATGGTATTGGAGCAGGGTGTTCCCCAAGGGGGAGTCCTGTCACCCACGTTGTTCCTCGCATATATAAATGACATATCAGAGAATATTCCAAGAAGAACCCACAATGCCTCCTTTGCAGACGACTTAGCCCTGTGGATCTCAGAGGAATATATCACTACGGCAAGCATTCGGATGCAGCAAGTCCTAACATCATTAGAGGAGTGGGCCAAGGCATGGCTAGTAAAGATAAATGAAGGGAAAACATAATTCACAGTGTTTTCTCTCTCTAAAAAACCACAGATCTCCAAATTGGTGCTAAATGGGGAAAATCTACATCTGGATGACAACCCAAACTACCTAGGCATTAGCTTTGATCGCCGTTTAACTTGGAAAACTCAGACTGAGAAAAACAAAACTAGAGCAAGGCAGAGAATGGCAATCATGAAAAAACTTGCTGGCATGGGTTGGGGAGCAGACGAGAGAGTACTAAAGAAGCTATATACTGGGCGAGTGAGACCAGTCTTAGAATATGGCATTGCAGCATGGTCAACGGCAGCTAAATCGAACTTTGACAAAATAAACAGAACCCAAAACCAAGCAATGAGAATCATAACAGGGGGCATGAAGTCAACACCCATAAAAGAGTTGGAAAAGATTACTCACCTCCAACCTATGGAGGATAGAAGAGATAGCAGAGCCCAGCAACAAGCCGAGAAATTCAGGAGGCTGATAGACCACCCAATGCACCAGAGAATAAATGGACTTGGAAGGGGAAGACTGAAGCGAAGCAACTTTGTAGAGACAGTCAAAACAAAGATGAGAGCAGACCCCAATACAACTATCAGGACCAATTACCTGATCTAAAGTTACATCATTACTTAAACAATAAAAAGAATGAAAGTCTAAGTAACGTAATAGGAAAAAGAATACACGAAGCATAAAGTGAGACAAAGATGAAACACGGAATTATAAACAACATATCAGATCATGCTGAAAAGACAACAGAAAAGATGTAAAAGGATGACGAATAGTCAACAAAGACAGATGAAAAGTAAAGATGCACATGTAGAGAAAGACAGTAACGATACATTATCATAAGTATCTAAATTAAACACCATATTGTCCAAATCAATACAATCATAATAAAAAATTACAACACAAAATGACAAAGTATATGTATACTAACAACACAAGGGGGGGGGGGGGGGGAACTTATGACAAAAAGAATAATAAGTAATTTAACCAAATTATAAAACTTATGCATAACTAATAATAAATTATACCATATATCACACAAACAAAAATAAAACGCTACCAAAAGGTTTGCACTGACTCAAAAGTCACGCGCTAAATATAGAAAAATACATCCAACATTAAAAAACAATTTCAATGAACTAATGACACTACACATTACTAACTATAATATACAGACTAGCATTGGGGCAGAAAAAACATTACAACGTTCGAAAAATACATTTTCCAAAAAATAAATTACAAAAAAGTTTCGTAGCACTAAGTTGCATAAAAAAATATATCATTTACAACCAATTCAAAGCTATAATAAATAAACTATCAATGAAATCGACTTTAAGAAAATGAAGGACATATAAACAATCTATCTCTAAACAGACACACATTAACAAATGTAAGTTTTTTTTCTCCAAAAAATATACATCACATAAACACATGAGAAAAAAAATCAAGTGCTCATGAATTATCTAAAAGTAATTATTGCACCATTACAACTAATGAGTTTGTGCGTAGGGCTGGCAAACACATCATGTACAAAAACTATCTTAACAAACACAGCTGCAAAATTCCAAGTACAACATAGGAGCACAAAGACAAACGATATGGACCAAACAGACATAGTCTTATAACTTAAATGTGAAAATACCATCGTCCACTGCTTACATAAAAAAAAATTTAAAATAAGTCGGTACAAACTGTTATGTTACACATTATTTCAATCCTAATGCGTACAGTATTCATCAACATACGCCAATATATGAATCACAAGAAAATTTAATAATAAGACATCATAACATCCTTATAATCTTACAAAGAAAATACATGGTATTCAAATACAATACAATAATATTTACTGTTAATAACAAAAATAATCAAACGCAAAATTTCCCACTTTCTTGTCAACATGTCCTGATCCTCAAAAGGTAAACATCAGATGCTATAAAGACGTTGATTGGTTCCGCCTGAACAAATATTAGTGCGTAAAGTTGACCTACATTCCTTACGGATAACGTCGCATGGGAGCGCTGACCTCTATCGGACAGTCACCACTGTGAATGAATACAAATGAAAATCTCCACTTTAATCAGCCGTAAGATTTAAGTAGCAAAAACGGATAGTTAATTCAACAATTACCTAACACAGTGGTTCGTGTAAAGTCCCGGTCTCTTCACGATGTCATCAGCTCTTTTCCTATCACATGTAGATACTACAGACACATGACCGCACTTGTATGTCGTCATTGCTGTATTCTGCAATAGATTTTTACACCTAATACAACGAGATGCTTTCTCGACATCAAAATTAGAACAAGCAGTATCATTCAATAGACCCTTATCATTCTTATTACCCTGCCTATAAGAAAACTTAGGCTTTACTTGAGGAAAGTCACTCTGGTTATGTGACGAAAAATTTGGAGATTTGTTATGTCTATAGACACATCGTCTTTTACTCTATCTTGACCATTGTTATTTTTATGAATCAAGTTAGCACCGTTAGTTTTGTTGCGATTACCATCTCCTCTTTGAATATAGTTACTTCTAGGATCAAAATGTTGAAATCTGTCAACTTGTTTACAGTTCATTGGATAATAAGAATTACCACTTGACAAACTCCTTTGGTCCTGTCTAACCTTAGAATTATTTCTCTTACCAAAGCTTTTACTTTCTTTGCCTATGGGGATATGCTTACCAATTCTGTCAAACTGACTGAGCTGAGTTTGACGAGCAACTGGACCGCTAGAATGTTTATCATCCCATCCATAATGTGTCTCATTCTTGGACCTAGTAGTACTAGATTTATTCCTTGCTATAAATTTATCAGAGTTTACAACAGTAGATACATGGTTGATATTAAGAGTTTTGGCTTGAACTTCATGACCATTCTTTTCATGATTAACAGAACTTGATGGCAATCTAGAATTCTCTTTGTTTGTCTGACGCCACGAATCACAATCATTAGCAGAGACGCCATCAGCACGCGGAAAATTGTATCTGCCACGTAGGGATTTACCTCTATCCTGCTTAACATCAGTAGAAGTATTAGCAACGAGTGTGTAGAGCTGACTCTTTGCAACTTTCTGTCTATCACTGTCAACATTGACAGTAGACCATTTGTCGTTGTTTAAGATGATATCAAGTAGACCATCTACTCTTTTCCTTACCTGTGCAATCTCAACATCTTTATGAGAGATCTGTTCACCAAGTTTCTTATTTAAATTCTCAATTCTAGTCACCTTCTCTTTCTCAGCCTTTACCTCTTTTAATCTCTTTTCCGCATCCACTTCTTTTTTTGTTCTACTCTGTGTCAACTGTATCTGAAGTGCCTCGGTCTCACTATCCTGCCTATTTGTAAGCTCAACAACCCTTTCTGGTAATACCGCATTTTTTTCTTTAAGTTGGCGACCTAGGACAATGTTATAGATTAATAGACCAACAAGTGTTTTATTATAGGACTTTTCACGTTCCTTTTTATCTTCCAACTGAGTTTTCAACTCTTTGATTTCGCTTAATGCAGAATTCAAACTTGCTTGCACACTAGCAAGTTCCGAGTTTGATTTATACAAATCACCTGTGAGCTTAGACAATTTTTTTCTGAAGTTTACTCTCTTCAGCAATACTGTTTGAGCAATTTTTTCTTTCCTGTCTGTTGACTCTTACTTCCTCATCTTCTAACTTCTTTTCCTGATTGTCAGAGATGCCGTAGAAAATTAACGTGTGTATATTTCTTACTATATGATCATGTTTAACATTCATATAGATGTATGCAAATGAACGAAGGTAAGTTAATAACCATGCTAAATCCTCTGCCATTCTTAAATGAGGATGAGACTGAAAATTGTCCTTAGCAAAATATCTTAGGGCTTTTGACGTATTGACCAAAAATCTGTCCATTACATGTGCCTCAAGCTCTGGGCCTTTCAATTTTTCAAAATCTGTCCCTTCTTCATATAAATATACCAAAATAGGCCTCATATCATCAGGATCTGTATCAACATCAAGATCCATAGTGATTTATCTATTGAGTTCACCGTATATGTAATCACCTATACAAATTATTGTCCCAAGAGGTTGGACAATTACCTTTCCAGATCACAGAGTTAACTACCTGTTAAAAAAATGAGCTCATTCCCAAATCTGTATCAGCAATTCCTTTCTATAGTACTTTATATGGGCATATTCAGGAAAGTCTATATATATATGTCATAGCCACAAGTTACTTATGCATCAACTTCTATAATCAATCTATATAGATATCGACAATAACCACAACAGAATTCAATAGATTAAGTTTGTACAATTCAAGAAGGCCTGATGACATACATGAGCGACACAATTTAAACTCTACCAAACCACTTATCTGTCATTAATCCAGTTCCTCTCCGCCAAGACACTGGATATCACAAAGTTATGCGGCTAAAAACACTCCACTGCGGGAAGGTACTCGAACTTGACTTTTTCCCTTCAGGTACTTGTGATAGAATAGCATGTGCTTGACCAATGCACACACGAGAACCGGAACCGGAACACAGCCTGGAACTCAGCAAACACAGCAACTCTTGACTCTTCTGTAGTCGTAAAGGTACACGTAACACCGTGTATCATAACCTCTTGAACTTGAAATGGGGATAACTAAAACAAACTGCTGGTACAAACACCGTCAAAGTCTACTTCAACCCCCGTGACCACTGCAGACGTTGTTGTGGTCTATGGTCACTAAATCGAATGTCAAACAGATACTGGTGTAGAGTTGAATACAACCACGAATAAAACGTGCGTGGTTTCTCACTTGCGCTACACAGGCAGATTACAATACCCGGTCAAGATTCTGAACACAGGAGACCCAAGCCACGCCCATACAGGGCTATTTATGTGTACATCGAGATCCCGTAGTAATAATGTTATAACGCAAATGACATAGGTGTCAGTTACACCCCGTAAGACCGGTATAGAAGATAAAACCAGTCTTGGCCACCACTGTTAGTTTTTGGGGAGTG